>SRPV01001179.1:0-10065 GCA_018360135.1 Claviceps sorghi | reverse complement strand
TTTTTTTTTTTTTTTTTTTTTGCCCCTTCTCTTCTTTGCTTCTTCTTTTCCTTGACGCTCTCCTCGTCTTCCTCTCGTCATGTCGTTTGCCGCAACTCGCCAACTCACCTTGCGAATCGTTTCCGTCGCCGTAATCAATTTGCTGTAATTATCGTACACGAGCGCCTTCTTCTCGGCATCCAGGGCGCGCAACTCGCCCACGACCCGGGTATAGAGCCGGAGCATATCCTCCAGCCCACTGTTGGCCACCACGCGAGCGACGTAGTCGTCGGCGTTGAACTCGGGGTCGTCGAGGTCGCTGGCGGGGACCTCGGAGCCGCCGATGGCGATTCTCGGGACGCGGAGCTTGTAGAACTCGCGCAGGGCGGCTCTGTTGGCGCGTTTGGACGTCGAGGCCGGCGGCGGAGCAGCCGACGAGGCCAGCTCGGGCGATGTGATGGCCGACCGGGTGGTTTCGAGGGAGGGCCGACCCGAGGACGTGGGCGTGCCGGAGGGGAGGCGGCGCAGGACAGCGGGTGCCTCGCGCGGAGAGGCTATCGTCGACATGCTGGCAACGCACGCAGTGGTCGATGGGCGGGAAGGGGGGGACGCTGGAGGGGCGCGTGATGTTGCCGTGATTGATGCACGGTGATGACGCTGGAGTCGTCGACGCGAAACCGAGATGGGGTTCTGGTCCGTCAACGTGGCCCCGGCAAACCGGCCCGGCCCCAGTGACCGACCTCATGCGCCAAACCGCCAAACCGCCAACAACCCCAACAACCCCGACAAAGCCACCCGACAACCCATCGCATCGCCGTCCATCCCCCCAAATGGACCCGACATCCCTACGCAGCCAGATCACGTTGCAAAATCTCCCCTGCCCGTCCGCCGCCCTCCTCGCCAGCCTCGCCAGCACGCGCTCGCCGCCGCCGCCCCTCCCCGCCCTCCTCGCCACGGCCAAAGCCCGCCTCCTGGCCTGCGACCTCACCGCCAGCGACCTCATCGATGCCTCCCAGCTCGCCTCCATCCCGCCGTCCATCCTCGGCGCCCAGCAAGGCCTCCTCCCAAGGGACACGTGGGTGCAGATCCTGGACGTGGAGAACCTCTCCTCCCCGCGGTGGGAGCGCATCGAACAGCTAGAGGCCGTTGCGCGCGGCGAGACGACCCGCGGCAGACACGTCATCCGCCTGACGGACGAGGCCCAGTCCCCGGGCGGCGATGCGTCCTCCGCGACTGTCCCCCGGCCCGAGCGGAACGCGACCCATCGGCTGGTGGTGCAGGACCATGCCGGCCAGAGAGTCTACGCCGTGGAGCTGAAGAGGATACCCGAGCTGGGCGTCGGCACGACGAGCATCGGCTGCAAAATGGTGCTGCGAGCCGGCGCCGTCCTCGCGCGGGGAACCGTGCTGTTGACGCCGGAAACGTGTCTGGTGCTCGGCGGGAAGATCGAGCCCTGGCATGACGCGTGGGCCGCGAGCAGCATGGCAAGGCTGAGAGAGGCGGTTGGCGCCGGAGCAGGCGCAGACGGCGCATCGTCGACGCCGACGTCATGAGGCCGCGGATAGCGTCGAATGGTAACTTGCTCCGTCTGGGGAATATCGCCCTTGTCACAGGAAAAAAAAAAAAAAACCCGCTTCTATGCTCATTACTGGCTTCGATAGACCAACGTATCCACGGATGCCTTTTCCCCGGCCAACACATCATGACTACAGACACGGGCTCGGAGCCCTCATTATCCAATGTAAAATCATCAATTTCGCAACCTAGACAGTCGGCCACCGCCATGTACATAGCAGCAAGATGAGCAGTTCTTCCCTCTACTCCGATAGCCCCTCGGCACAAGCTCTCAGCGCCGTCCAGCCCGAGACACTCCACGGCGACAACATTGCTGCCCTTTGCGCATCCGCCGCCTTGCCCGTGCCGGCATATGCCCTGGCCAGGTCGTCTGCTTCCAGACAGCCTCGAGGTGGTATTGCTCTTGCGGCGACCCCGAGTGCCATCTTGGCGGCGTGCTCGTCGCCGGTGATTTCCGCCAGTGCCGACCAACCATGCGGGAGGTGAGGATACAGCATCACGTCCTCCCGGACCTGCTGCATCATGTCCTGCTCCGTGTGTCCTTCTGCCAGGCCGGCTATGGAGCGAAGCACTTCGCCAATCCGTGACTGGTCTGCCAAAGTCATCTTGTCGTTTGTGCGAAGACCCTGCAGCTCTTCGACGACTGCTTCCAAGCTGCCCTCATCCTGGTCGAGCAAGGCGACTACGCCGAGCAACAGCACACTTTGCACGTGGTCGGGCTGCCTCTCGATGACGCCAAACAATGCCTCACGTGCTCTGTCGCGAGACGCCTCGGATCCCTGGGCCCATAGCACTTGCGCCAGCAGACAAGTGGTGTCGGCATGGTTGCCTCCTTCTTCCAGGGCCGATTCAAAATATGTTTCTGCCTCCTGATACTGACCAAGAAAGTATTTTCCCAGCCCCAATGTCAGATGGGCCGTCAATCGGACACTCCTCCTCTGCTCTCCCGTAAGCTCGCTTCCCGTAGCATCGCTGCTCAAGTCCAGGACCGTCTCCCCTCCTTCTACGGCCTGCTCGTACTTGCCAGTAGCCAGATGTACTCTTGCGAGATCGGTACGTGCCAGCACGAACTGCCCAAGGCTCACTGTGGACGCCGTCTTTTCGTAGTCATTCTCAGTCGCGCTGCACAGTCTCTCCAGCATTTTGATGGCACTCGAGCTGTTTCGTACGCGTTCTTCCAACAGTGCGCACAAATGACCAAATGCAAGGTCTCGAGGCCGCATGCTTTGTACTTGGTTGAGGGCAAACAGCGGCTGGATCAATGACGCGACGGTATTGTTGGCGGGTGCGGTCAGAACATGATCAAATATCGAGCAAGAATAATGCTTCCGCGTCGGCACCGAGGACGCTTCTGAAATGTCCATGGCATGGGTAAACAAGACTCTGGCTTCCTTGATGTTTCCGAACAGTAGAGCCACGAGTCCCTGGCCAAGCCAGGCGTGTGCATATTCGGGATCGGCCGATTGGCCTCTCGTGAAGGCTTCCTTTGCCAGTGCAAAGTCACTGGACAGCAACGCCACCGCGCCATAATTTGTCCATCCCACAGGGCTTCGTTCGTTGAGATGCAAGCTCCTCACAAATGCATGCTGCGATACCTGCGGGTTGATTTCAGCTGTGATTACCCCAAGGGCGTTCCAGAAATCGGCATTGCCACTCTCCAACTCAATGGCGCGCTTGAATGCCCTGACGGATGCCTTCAGGTAGCTGTTGGATTTCTTTCGCAGGCTCGCCGGGAGACAAGTGTGCGCCCGATGCTCGGCCCAGCCGAGGTTGTAATGCGCCACAGCTTGTGCGTGAACATCGTCCACGGAGACATGTATGGCTTGCTTGCAGGACAGGATCGTGGCATGCAAGGCGCGGGTCAAGTCTATCCCAACCTGTTCATCTTGGGGATAGAGTCCTTTGGCATACACCACGTCTGTTCCAACCTTGTCCACTGTGGCGAACAACTCATAGGCCTTTTGATCACCCGACTTCAGCAATGTCTGGAGCTGTTCCAGGGGAAGATCGGCCAACCGGCTCTGGATAGAGCAAAAGATGGACGTGGCTTCCGCAAGGCTTTTCCAGAAGTTGAATAATTGCTTGACATCGCCGGGCGTGCCGCAAGCAAACTCGATGACTTCGATTCCCAGTTGCACCGCCTTCCCGAACAAACCCTTTTCGACAGACGACAAAGCATTTTCAACCATTGTTTGCATGAGAGCAATGATGACACCTTGTTCTTGGGGGTGTGTGGCGATGACATCCTGGTACGAGGCGATAGATTCGTCGTATTGGCCTAGTTCGCGCCGGATGTTGCCGAGCATGTACTTTGTAAACCAAGTATCGGCCGGAACCTTGGCCCCATCCTGGTCCTCAAGACTTTGTGCGTTCGAGATGGCCTTTGTAGCTGCAATGAACCTGCCCGAGCTGTGGTAGCTTTCGCCCAGTCCTACCCAGGAGTGGTAGTCATTGGGCGACAGGCGCAGCGCTGCCTGGAATGAGACGATAGCCTTGTGGAAGTCTTGCTTGTTCAGTTCGGCGACTCCCATTGCCGCAAAGGGCCAGCTGATGCCCTTCCTCTTCGACCCGGGAGGCGGCTTGACTTTGCCGGAGTCAATGACTCGTTTGGCTACCAACTCAACTCTCTCCCAGTCGCCGTCATCGGCAAACGAACTGGCGAGTCGCTCGGCAGCAACGACCTCTGCGGCAGAGAGCTCTAGCGCCTTCTGAAAACAACGTCGAGCGCGTCTTCTGTCCTTGGCATAGTCATAGTAGAAGACGCCTAGGCTCGTGTACGTCGAAGCGTGATTCATGTTGTTGTTCAATGCCTTCAGCCAGTATGCGTACGCACACTCTCCCTTGCGCTGTTTCCTCGCTTGGCGACTCGAGTCCAGATTCCATATGCAGCAACCCATGCGATACTCAGTGTCGGCTAGCAATTCCTTATCCGTTTGCAATGCACAAGTCTGCAGAAGGGGTAAGCACTCGGATATTTCGTCCCTGGCGGTTTGCCAGTCTCCTTTCAGTGCCTTCACCCAGGCAGCTTCTGACCTGACCCGAAGATTGGAATCATCACGCTTTAAGGCGCGTTCGAGAAACTCAATTGCTTGATCATACTCCTCTTCCTCTTCAAATATGAGGCCGACACCTATAAGCGCTGCAGTTGACGTGGCATCTTGCTCGAGGATCTTGTCGAAAAGACGTTTTGCTTCTTGATGATGCCTGGGGCTTTGGAAGTAGACGAGCGAGGTCGCCAGACACAACGAATAGGCGTTGTCTGTATTTCTGAACTTGATGCCAATCTTTACCTCTTCTTTTGCGAGGAAGGAGCGAGCCTTTCTCATCAACTCGACTGCGCTCTCAAACTCCCCCGTCTGAAGAAAGTAAGTCCCAGCGAGCCTATATGCGAATGTTGACTCGCTGCCTGCAGTACCTTCTGAGATCATGATCGATCGTTCTTCCTCTGTAATAGGAACGAAAGAGGTCGGCACACCACCATCGTCGTCGTCATCATCCTCGCTGTCGTCGGGATGATCATTGTTTGCAGCCTTATCGGGTGGAGCTTTGTTGGAAACAGGAAATGGGGAGAACTTGCTGGTCAAGAAGCCCGTGACAACCTTGTACATGTCGCTGTCGGGAAAGAACTTGCAGTACTCCTGTAGCAGATTAATATCCCAGCGGGTTATATCATCGTGATCCTGCCAGTCAATGGCGATATCCCACGCCAACTTGTACGGGTGCTTAATGGCAACCATGTCATTCGCCAGTTGGAAAACCTTTGCCTGTTCCTCGGCTTTGCCAGGACCAGCAGGAGTGACAAGCAGACGATCGTGACAGTAACCAAGGAGTTTCTCCTCCATGTCCCATCTCACGTCGTCATCGTTAGTCCAATTGATCAGCTGACGGTAGATGTGTTCGAGCCTGCTCTGAGCGTACACCTCGCGCCTGACTTCGGATTTGACGTCGCTGAGTTTGGCGCCTAGCCTTGTACGTCGTTCTCCAACGAGAATATTTATGCGCTTCTTCTCAAACTCTGCCAAAATGTGTGCGATGGTTTCGTAGGTGCTTGCAGGATGTGGAAATCGACCTTGTAGGATGGGGTAAAGAGGGCTTTCCGGGAGTTGTATCCAGAGAGCGTCTGCATACTGTAGCTTGTCTCCATTCACCCGAACGTAGTCGACGAATTTCTCCACCACATCGTGGGCCTTGTCGAGCTGCTCGGCTTCATAAAGGATTTCCGCCAAGCTGACAGCGGCGGTCTGATAGTCGTTGAGCTTCTTTGTGCCCTGCTTCTCATACAGCTTGATGAGCCCTTGGAATACCTGAGCGTCTTTAGGGCGAAGCTCTGATGCCTGCTTGTAGAAGGATTCAGCTTCATCGAGCTTGTTCTTCTTATCTAGAGCAAAGGCGAGGAAGACAAGCCTGCGGATATCAGTACGAGGGTTGCGGCCCGAGAGATGGACAGCCTATCGGAGAAAGTACGCACCCCTGATAGCTCTTGGGGTCCCTGTTGACCAGTGACTTTGCCAGATCCACGGCGTCGTCGTATTTTTCACTGCGAATGGCATCGTTGATGGACTTGAGCGCAGCCTTGGCACTGGCCATGATGATGCGGGTGTTGAGATGGCAGGACTAAGGAAGCCGCGGCGTCCCACGATTCGAATGTGACACTCAACAGGTCAGTTGTGATTTTCTGGGGTGGAGGTGATACCGGTCAGATCAGGAGCTGGGCCCCATTGCAAGTCTGGCTGGTCTCAAATATCCAAGCAAACTTGTCCGTCTTCACCCACAGTTGTTGTCCTCGTTTGTAGTCTCCCCAGCGCCAGTGGATTCGACATGTGGTTGTGTCATGTCTGGAGGAGGGAGTGAGTCTAGTCTGGAGTCCGGGACTGGTCTGGTGGGCAGATGCCGTCAACGGTGAGCACAACAGTACGTAGGTACCCAGTACTTACTTTAGATGCCCAGATACTTGGGTATCTAGGTATCTGGGTACTTAGATACCCACTTGGGTACATGTACCCACTCTAGAGTTAACGGTGGGCCGTGCTAGCTTGCATTCGTCCATCGGCCGGCATGGAGCCAACGACGTGCCGGAGATTCTCCGCCCCGGCTGTTGTGAGGCATTGGTGCTCATTCAATGTTGGCATTTGCCTTTGTCGTCCCAGCCTCGACGAAAAATCAGGCATGGAAGCATCTGGGCGCCGGTGCCGTCATCCATGAGCCGCCGAGTCGGAAAGACACTCTTACTCCATCTACATACAACAAGGACATGTATGATGTACCGGAATATCACTCCAGCCCTCCTCCGTGCCCGTGTGCCTTCTTCTTACGCGGCGGGCTTCCAATGGATGTGACCAGGGTTCGTTGTTGGCTGCCAATGACAATCCAAACCTAGCGTCAATAGACCGACCACGGTTGCCTATTGTTTGTTCATCCCAGGATGCAGCACGTTTCTTGCCACGACTATGTATTATCCCTGCCTTGCACATTGATCTGTAAGACATGCTTAGGGTCTGATCCACGAAACGAGACAAAGTGTGTGCCCGATATAATCTGGTACAAGTTTGTATATAGGAGACTACAGGGCCCTGAGCTGACTGTATACTGTCTAGAGGGGCGCGTATAAACTTTGTGTATAGTACTTGTGCTATAAAAAAGTGCATTCTAACGAGCTAAACTTGATACAGGAACTGGTTTTATGGGGGTACTTGAGCCTGGTTTAGATATTTGCGCGGCCCCTGCTAGCACGGTATCAACAACCTCACGGACGGTGTTTTACGGAGTTTCTGACACTTTGGGTGGATTTTTGCGAATAAAATGCTCCCAGCCACTTCTCCGACTTTGTACGCCCACAAATTCTGTCACGTCTCGTGGATCACGGCCTACAAGCTTCTGGGAACCGGAACCACGAGTTGGTCCCCATGCTGCCCTGTGTTTCATGGTGAAATCTCCGCGTTGCATTCATCCCTACATGCATACCTACACATACATACATGCATAAAGTACTATGTACTTATGTTGGTACATACCGTAGGTACATCATGTATATTCGTCCTCAGTCCTTGCCTTGAAACCATGCAACAAAACTACATTTGTCCCGAACTTGCCATCCGCCGACAAATGGCAACAGTTGCTCTAAAAATACGCATTCCAATCCCCTCATTTACTTCCTCGTCGGTACCATGATTAGTCGGTGCCATAAGGCAAATGGTCCAAGCACCATGGGGTTACCTGCTGCAAACGAAATTGACATTACATTCAACCCATACCTGTCCAAGAACCAAAGTTTGCGGTGTAGCAGTGCTCGTGCGTTCTGTTGACTACTCATCCAAATTATGTGCATATAGGCTTTCGTATAATAAGAAAGACCTACCTGGAGTCATGCGCTCGGGACCTGTCGTCGGCCTGTCTTGCCGTCTTCCCTCTGGTGTTTTTACATCTTTTCCACGACTTCTTGACAGCACTACTCTGGCCTGACCTGCACAGCTGGCTTTATCTCTTTGGTGCTCATTTTGGGCGATCATAACGCAGACATGGCTCCGTCCCGTGAGGGGCCAAGTTACCCATCAGGATACCATGAGAGATTGAGCGCTCATAATCGGAGCAGAAGAGCTAATGATCGAGCCATCATTGAAAATCCTCTGGGTGAGTCAGGGTCCAATATCGGTGAACTTCTTCACTGGACATGCTGGCGATCCCTGAAACAGAAGCCACTGGTGTTGGTGCTTCTGTCCGGAGAGCCTGAAAGCCGAAATAGTTGGGTAGTCACCTTTTACTCGGCTTCTGCTAATCAGTGTACCATGACACCCGAAAAAAACAGCTCGTCTCACGGATGCGGAGCTCGAAATCGATGTTCGAAGATTTGTAACAAACGTCTTGCCGTCTGTGGACTACAATAAGCTCTTGCGCGCCGCGAGAGTCGGGAGGGACATTCGTCTTTACGATGAGGCAGCTCGGCAGTCCGCTGCTCACAATGAGCGAAACCGGCTCCCTGTCACGTTGACCGACGACGAGAAGACAGCGCTGCGGAAAGAAAAGGATAACACGTTCAGCGAAAGGGGAATGCTAGTCGTCATCGCCACAGTGTCACTTGCGGCATTCTTGCAAGGTAAGCACCATCGTGCGCAAACGATGCGCCCTGCAACTCCCTCTCCATACAGAAGAGAACACTGCTCACCCACCCTCGGCGCTTTCAAAAGGCTTTGTGCAGTCTTCTTTCAACGGGGCTTCCATGTACAAGAGTCAATTCGGCCTGACCGGGGAGAGTGTACGCAACGTTTTTACTCTGGACGATTTGAAGCTCGGTGCTGCCAATGCATCCCCTTGGATCTTTGGGGCTCTCATCGGCTGTCCTCTGTCCTTGCCTATTAATTATTGGTTTGGTCGGAAAGGCGGCATCAGCGTTGCCGCTTTCATGATACTGTGTAGCTCTGCCGCGGCAATTTTTGCCACCCCCTGGACAGCATTGTTTGGGATAAGGATCGTCAATGGACTAGGTCAGTACATTCACATGCTTTATGCGCCCGCAGTCTTGCCTCTGAGCTGACTCGATCCAAAAAAGGCATGGGAATCAAGGCAGTCAGTACACCAATATTGGCTAGCGAAACTGCCGTTGGTTTCTGGCGCGGTTCGGCCATTTTGGCCTGGCAACTTTGGTGAGCACGTTGACGAGGACGGCACCTTTGCGCGATTGGAGTCCAACACTGACGCCGGTCTTTTCCATAGGGTCGCCTTCGGAATCATGGTTAGCTTTGCTTTCAATCTACTATTCACCACGGCATCATCAGATACCATCACTTACCGCCTCATCCAAGGCGCACCACTGGTGCCAAGTTTGGCACTTCTGGTCATGGCCCTATTTGTGTGTCCTGAATCGCCACGTTATCTCTTGATGAAAGGGCCGAATTATAGCGTTGAAGAATCGTTTCGAGAGCTTAGGAAGCTGAGAAACACAGAGGTATATATCCTCCGTTGGTCAGCGTCGTTGGCTGTTGTTCCGGCCGTCCTTGTCTTCTCATTGATTTCCAAGCTAGCTCTGACTTTGAATCAATAGCTCCAGGCTCTTCGAGATATGTATCTCGTCTATAAATCTATTGAACATGAAAACATGGATTGGAGCGATTTCGATCCGCACGCCTGCCGGTCGCCTGGCTTTACTTGGGTTTTGCGTGACTTTATCAGGCAATTTACTCAGTTGTTTCAACGCCGGCGCCTCCGAAATGCCCTCATATCCACGTCAACCGTCAATCTAGCCCAGCAGTTCTGTGGTGGTAAGCTATTTGCAATCGATCAAAGGATGTATCAATCATGACCGTCTCCTTGCTGACTTGACCATGTATTGCTCGCAGTCAACGTGTGCGCCTTCTATTCAGGTAGGTATCCGGTTGTCTCGCGCGCGGCCTGGGCCTGCCTCTGATTTCTTTTTTTTTTTTTTTTTTGGATCAGGAACACTGTTCAACAATGTTGGAGCTTCCAGCATCACCATATCCATGATTTACAGCTTGGGTTTCGGTAAGAATGTGAGCCTTT
>SRPV01001178.1:0-10073 GCA_018360135.1 Claviceps sorghi | reverse complement strand
TTACCTTATATATTCTACCTTTATACTTAGCTTATTAGTCTTAACTATTATAAGCTTACTACTTTAGCCTTTTTACTTAACTTTTATACTTCTATCTTTATACTATAAGAGAATATAGCTATTAAAAATAAGGGGTTTTTTAAATATTAGCCTTTGCTTTAGTTTTATAGTAAACTTAGTATTTTTTAACTTAGCTTCTTCTTTCTTAAAAAATATAGTATTATTAAGGCTAAGGGTGTTATTAGTTTATATTTTAATAATACTAAAGTCTAAGTTCTTATTTAAAATAATTAATAAGTATAGGTTATAGCTTAAGGTTATTATTATAAGCTTTTCTTAATAATACTTTATATAGGTTACCTACTAATAGATACCTACCTTAGCTATTTTATAAAGTAGCTTAATTACTTCTATAATTATATTAGTAGAATATAAATAAGTAATTTATTAAGGCAACCTTATAATAATTAGCCTATTAAGCGTAGTTTAAGACTATATATAGGCTTATATAATATTTTAAATTTATAAGAAAATATCCTCTTTTACTAATAATAGTATTAGTGCTATAATAAGTTATTAGCTAGCTTATTAAATTATTAGTAACTATATAAGAATTATATCTTTTCCTTTATTACTATACCCTTAGATTATTAGCCTTAATTTTTTATAAGGCTTATTAGTACTTTTACCTTTTACCTTTTAAACTATATAAAAGTTAAAAAAGCAGTAATTTTTATATTTTTTTAGGTTAAAAGTAATAAATCTAAAGACTTTATAAAATAATAAAGTATTAACCTTTTTCTTATTAAACTTAATAAAGGGCTTACCCTTATTAATTATTTTACCTTCCTTTCTAAGGTTTACTATAAGTTAGAAATTATCCTTTTTCTTAGTAGTTAAGAAGGTAAAATCCTTAGTATTATCTTTATAGCTATTATTAATATATATAGTAGCTACTATTTTCTTAGTCTTATTCCCTAATACCTTCCCTTTTTCCTTCTTTTATATACCTCTCTTTTTTAAGTTTTACTATAGTAGTATCTTAAAGTTAATAAAAAAGGGGTATATAATATACTTAATACCTCCTTATCTTACTAACTATATTTATAGTAGATTAATATAAGGGATATTATTTTAATATCCTTTACCTTTTTAATTTATAACTTACTAACCTATAGTATTATTTATTATAAGCCCTTTACACCTCCCTTAAAAAATAATATAATTATACTAAGAATAGCAGTCCTTTATAGTATTAATTACTATAAGCGCTTAAAGGGTACCTTAAGGCTGCCCCTTACCTATAATAATTATTACTATAAGAACCTTATAATAATATTATTTCTTTATAGTAGTAATTACTATAGGTATATAAAGGGCACCTTTAAGCTACTTTTTACTTATAGTAATTATTATTATAAGGACCTTAGTAATAGATATATTTATTATCTCTTTAATATTATCTCCTAAGATCTTTAGTATAGTAATTATTATTATAAAGACCTTTTTTAGTTATTTCCTTTCTCTTTTTATAGGTAGTACTACTATAGCCCCCTTAGCTTATACTAAGGGTAACTTTATTTTTCTATAAAGTTCCTTCTCTTTCTTATTTACCTTCTCCTTTTTCTTATTTACCTCCTTCTCTTTCTTATTTACCTTTACCTCTTTCTTATCCTTTTCCTCCCTTAATATATTAATAACCCTATTATTATTAGTTAATTTTATTATATAAGGCTTTATAACTATACTTTAAAAGTCTATAGGGCTATTAAGCATTACTATAGTATAAGTCTTATTATTTATAGCTAGTAACTTATAGGGACTATATTAACTACCTTTTTTACGCTATACCCTTATATTAGATTATAATAGTAGCTTATAAGTTAGGAAAGTATTTAGCCTATTCCTTATATATAATATATTATAAAGTTACTGCTTTATAAGGTATTTATAGGCTTTATTAGTAGCCTTATAAAGAATTATAGCCTTTTAGGTTATTAAGAGGCTTAAGGCTAATTTTATTATTATTTATAAATATATTTTAAATACTAATAGGGTTAGCATAAGACTATTAGGTTTAGCAGAGTTATTAATAGCTTTAATAGCTATCTATAACCTTTAGCTTAGTATAAAAAGGTTACTAAACTTAGCCTTAATAATATTATATACCCTTCTTAATAGAGCGTAATAGCGTTTAACCTTTTTTATACTATTATAGGCTTTAATAGGGACTTTACTTATATTAATAGCTATTAACTATACTAAGTAGTGAAATTCTATAAAAGCAAATGCTTTTTTAGTATTATAAATTATTTAGTTTAAAGGCTCTAAATATATATTAATTTAACATTCTTTTAGGGCATTTTAAATATTATATACCTTCTGCTTCTTTAAATTAAGGAAATATATAGCTTAAAATAAGGTTATAGCATTAATAATATATAAAATAGGTTTATTATTAATTTAGAGGATATTAATAATAACTTTATAGTTAAATTTATAGTTCTCTTTTAATATAAACTTAAACCTACTAA
This sequence comes from Claviceps sorghi, assembly GCA_018360135.1. NCBI lineage: Eukaryota > Fungi > Ascomycota > Sordariomycetes > Hypocreales > Clavicipitaceae > Claviceps > Claviceps sorghi. The sequence goes on along the minus strand of SRPV01001178.1, from coordinate 7,539 downwards.
AGGATTTACTATAAAGTTAATATTAGTAGCATTTATAGGTTAGTTTTTTAATAATTCCTATAGTTATATCTTTGCTAGCTTATTATAGCAGTTAGCTTAATTATATAATAAAAGGGTAACTAAAGCAGTAGTAAAGTTAATAAATTTCTTATTTTAAAAGGTAAAAAACCTTAGCTTTATTAGCTTATAAAGTCTACTAAGGATATCCTTATTTATAGATAATTAGGACTTTTATTAATCCTTAAATTAATATATTTTTAATATTATTAAGCTTTACTTTTATCCTATTTATATCTATAATATAATATAGAAATAGTGTTAGTAAGCTAAAAATATAAAAAATAATAGTGCTAAAGACTATTAGTACTTAAAGGATACCTAAGGATTTTACTAATCCTATACTAAAATTAATAGTGTATTAATCTATAGCTTTAATCTTTAGGTAAGGCATTAACTTTATTAGTGCCTTTACTTAGTTAAGTCTAGTAGTTAAAATACTTATAGCATTAGTATTAGGTATAATTTCTTAGAATACCTTATTACTATATCTTTTTTCTAATATAAAGCATTAAGGGTTAAAGTTATTAGTATAGTTATAAGGGTTATCTCTTAATAAAGTATATTTAAAAGCATTATTCTTAAGTATCTTTAAAAGTTAAAATCCTTTAAAAGTTAGGGTTTATAGTATATTTATTAGCAGCTTTAAAGCTAGCTTTATATTTATAATAGGGGTTATAATAAAAAATTATATAAAGGTTAGCTTTAAAGGGTCTTATTGCTTTTTTTTTATAGTAAAAAAGGCATTAATAGCTTACTAAGCTAGGTAGTCCCCCTTATTATTTTTTTTTAGTTCTTTATTACTATATTCCTTTAAAATACCTTTAAAAGCTTATAAAAAGGCATTATAGCTACCTTCTATAAGTAGTATTTTATAATTTTTACTTTTCTACTACTTCTCCTTTACCTTTTGCTACTTATACTTAGGGTAGTTAGTTAACTAATAGCCTTATTTACTATAAACAAAGCATTTATAGAAAAAATATAACTTTCCTTGCTTTTATATAAAAAAATAAAACTTATTTACTTAGCTATAGTAATAGTTTATAAAGTAAGCCTTATTATAGTTACTTAGATTACCTATTTCTATAATCTATTACTATAAGCTAATAGTTTTATTAACTCTTAAGCATTTCCTAAGGTCTTTAAGCACTTCTTTAAAAATTAGTATATAAATAAAAAGTACTAATTTATACTTAGGAATACTATTAATAGCTATAATTAGCTAACTTTAAAGCTTTATATTAACTATATTTAGTAGGAAAAGGCTATAGTAGATTTTCTTAAGTTTAGTAATAAAAAGCTTAAAGCACTATAATTTAGTTTTATTAGAGTTATTAGCAATAATTTTATTAAAAGTAAGTTTATTTTATTTAATTTAATAGAATTACTAATTACTTTTTATTTTAAAGTAATTCTTTATATAAGTTATAAGCTTATAAAATAGTAAAAATCTACTTAAAAGTATATTAAAATAAAAGGTAAAGGTATCTTTTATAAGTATTATTAAGAAAGCTTAGGGCTAAACCTCTTATAAGATATTACTTTTTATATATATATTAGTAAAGATATTAACCTTTAAGGTAATAAAGTTATATATCTTACTACTATATTTATCTTCCTTAATATATCCCTTAGTAAGGTCTTTTAAAATTTAGTAGATTTACTTATTTATAAGGTTATTAAGAGTAGGCATTTATAAGTTTCCTTATAGGTCTTATCTCTCTTATTAGTTATTAAGGTATTAACTTTACTAGCTTTTAATAGATTTTAGCTATTTTTTAGATTATTTAGAATAGTATACTTAACTCTATAGTTTAAAAAGTCTTTAGAAGCTTTTTTATAGTAAAAGGAAAGCTAAAGGAACTTTTTTAGCTTATAAAGTGTAAAAAAGGAGCTCTTATATATATTATATAGCTATATAGGGTTTTTATATATTTTATAAGCTAATAGAAGGGTTTTATATACTTTACTCCTTTAAAGGGGGATTTTATATATTTTATATAAAGAAAAATAGTAAGTTAGGGAATCTTTAGTTAATTTCCTTATTAATAAGCTTTTTTAACTTAAAAAGGGACTTAGTAACCTTAGCTTATATACCTTTACTAAGCTTAATTCTTTAGTTTTAAAAAATATTTCTTAAAGCTCTTTAAATTAAAGTATTAATTCTTTTAAAATTAAGGAATTCCTAATCTTTAAAATCCTCTTAAAAGTTATAAATTATCTACCTAAGGCTCTAATTCTTATTATAGTATAGCTAAATATAATATATAAATATATTATTAAGCTTAATAAAAGAAGTAGTGTAAAGGTTAGCTAAGTTATCCTAAGCATACTCTTAGTTAAGCAAAATTATATTATAAAAGCTTTTAATAATATTAGGTATAATATTAAAATATAGGTATTTTAATCCTATTATTAAGCTAAAATTAAGGTTTTCTTACTCTTATAACATCCTTTAAAGAGGGTCTTTCTCTTATAGTTATATTATAGTATTATATTTATTAACTAACTTAATTAAAAAAAAAACTTAGTTTTTACTTTAAAGGCTAAGAAGTAAGAAATTAAAGGTTTTTATTATAATAAATAATAAAGATAAAGGTCTTTTTATATAATAATTAGCAGTAGTGTCTAAGTTTATAGAAGTTATTATTATAAGAAAAGTCCTTTTCTTTTATTAATAAAAAATAGTTATATAAGTAAAACTTAACCTTAAAAAGTCTTTTAAAAAGTATAAAAATTCCTTATTTATAGTATAATAGTAGAACCTAACCTTATAAAAGGTTTTTTAAAAGCTATCTCTTTAAATAACCTTATAAATCTATAGTTTTATAACTATTAATTAGTGTTAGTTTAGCTAGTATTATATATAATAAAAAGGGGTAATAAAAAAGGGTCTAATTTAGCTTATTTATAAAGGTTTTAAGCTAGCTTAAAAGGTTAAAAAAGGTAGGAAAAGTAGTAGTATTATTAGCCTACTTTTCCCCTTAAGTACAGCCCTATATTTGTAGGAATACACCTAATAAGAGCGCTGCTCTCGCTCCTATTAATCCGCCTAGGCTCTGCTGAGGTTCTCCCGTAAGGGGGCAATTCTAACAATAATAATATAAGCTGTAAATATTATAAATATACTGTGTTGACCCTAAAACCCACACAACCCTCTAATACACTTAACTCTATGATCCACAGAGGCTACTACACTACTAGCAATAAACCTTAGGATCTATAGAGTTAAATATATAAAGGGCGTAGGAAATAATCTTAAAAGTAGAATTATTATATAATTAAATAGTTTATTTAGCTAAAAATAATAACTAAGACTCTTATCTTTTTATATAACTCTTTTTTTTCTTAAAATATAATAAATAGCCTTCCCTAGCAATTTTATAGGTTTTCTACCTTTTTTTATAATAATAATTAGCAAAGTAATATACTTAATTTTAGTCTTAATTTATAGGTTTCTTTCTAATTAAATAATTTATTATATTTATTTTATAATAATAGTAAGCATTTTTAATTTAAAAGCTTATATAATAGTAAGGTATATAAGAAAAAGGGAATATAATAAAGATCTTATTTTAATATTTTAATATTTTAAATAGGCGTAAAAATATACTATAGGGTGTAAAGAAAAGCTATAAAAAACACTCTCTATTTATACTTTTCCCCTTAATTAAATAGTTAGGCCTACTCTTACCTAGTTGCGACCGCATCCTGCGCTACAGCCACATCGGTCTCCCGACCAATTTGCCCCAACATAATACTAATTTTAATACTATTTAACTAGTTTTAAGCTAGGGATTTTCTTAACTACTAAACCTTTTAGTGCCTTACTAAGCTTAAAAAGCTTAAAAAAATATAATAGAAAAATAGCTAATATTTTATTTTACTACTAAAAAATATAGTAATATTTAATAGCTACTAAGTTTATACTATTAAATACTTTATTAAAAGACTACTTTATTTAAAAGCCTATTAAGTGGTTTATAATAACTAAAATACTAAGGTCTTTAAAGCAAAAGATTTATATACTATAGTTACTTATTTAGTCTCTTTATATATTTTTTATATAATAGTTGTTATTTTAAACCTAAAGTAGTAATAATATAATATTATTAATATCTTTTTAAATATAAAAGTATAAACTAAGGTCTTTATTTAGTAGCCTTAAGGTTATAATAATAGTATAGGTAGAGTTTACTACTTTAATTAAGCATTTTATAGTTTTTTAATATTACTATTTTAGTAGCTTAATAATATTTTTAATAAGCTTATAAAATATAGCTTCTATTAACTTTAAAGCAAGCTTTATATCTTTATATATAATAATAACGTTTTCTTACTTCTTTATATTAATAATATTATTATTACTATACCTTTTAACTTATTAATTATTATAATTCTTAATCTTTTAAAGACTTAATATAAAATAAAGCGCCTTAATAAGGTTTATATATTCCTTAGTATATAATATATATAGAATTATAATTAAAAAACTATATTTCTTTACTAAAAGAAATATATAGAATTTATTATTAAGCACTTTAAAATCTCTAACTTTACCCCTACTTATACGCTTTAAAAGCCTAAGGTAGAAATCCCTTTAAATTAAAAAGACCTTAAGATAGTTAGAAACTTTATAAATTAATAAAGTAAGGTTAGGTGCTTTAACTAGCTCTTTATATATATAAGGCTAGATATTATATTTATAGTAAATAAGCTTAGTACTATAAATTTAGTACTAAAGTAAATCTATTATAATCTTTAAAAGTATCTTTAGTAATACTTAATAGATATAACTAACTTAAGTATTATTTTAGATAGTAAATTAACCTAAGGTATTTATAATTAAATTTTTTATATCTTTAGATATAGTAATACCTTTTATATAAATTATTTTAATATTAAGCGTTTTACTATAGGCTATATTATATTTATTAATAATAAACTAGTGTTATAGTCTTTAAAGTAGTAAGCTTTAGTAGCTTTAAGTACTATTAAGGTAGAATTTCTTAATCTTATATTAATAGCATTATTTATAACCTAAGTATTTTAAATTATTAAAGATTTTAGCTTTAATTAACTTTGCTTACTATTACTATTTACTAATAGCTAAAATATAAAGGTAAATATATTAAATAAGAAGTATTATAGCTATATATAATATATTAACCTATAATATAAATAGATTATATAAAGAGTCTATAATAGCTTTTTTTGCCTTAAATATATTAGTATTAATTAAATAATTACTAATAGCCTTATAAAAGGCCTTTACTATAAAAAATATATTAACTTTATAAGGATATTATATATAGCTATAAAGGCAGCTTTTATAGCACTAAATAATATTAAGGGATTTCCTTAAAATCTCTTTAATATAACTTTTTAAGCTTTATATATAGTAACTTTAGTATATTCTTACTACTTATTAATTCTCTTTTAATATTAGCACTATTAGCTTAATTAGTTATAAAAGCCTTACCTTTTATATTATTTTTAAACTTAGAGATATTATAGAAAAAAACTTTTGCAAATTCGCCCACACTGCAATAGCGCTGCGGAATTAACTCTAATTTGCTTAAAAAGTTAATAAAAAGATTCGCTTTATCTATTTACCCCTCTCTTTAATAGCGTATTAGGCTTAGAGTATAGGAGCGGTAGGTAACGCAATAGATATTATTATAAATAGCAGGAATTATAGCCTCTTTTAGAGTTGCTATAACCCCTTTACTAATTTAGGTAGGATTATATTTAGCAACTAAGTTAAGCCTATATTTAATATAATATAGGACTAAGTACTAATATACTTATAACTAAAATATAATAAAATTACTAAGTTAATGCTATCTTTTTTGCTAAAAGGGCTTTAAAATATTATTCTATATATTATTAATATAGAGATTATATAGGCTTAATAGGAGGCTATAACTTACTCCTACTTAATATTAAGAAACTTAGTAATAACCTTTACCTTTAAAGTAATAGTTAAAAAGGTAGTTAAAAAGGTACTTTAGCTTAAAACTATAATAGGAACGTTATAAATATAAGTTATAGCTAGCAGCCTATTTGCCTATCTCTTTATTATAATAGCTTAACCCCCTATTTCTATAGTAGTCCCTTTATATATTTACTATAAAACTATTATAAAAGAATAAGGTATTAGTAATATAGCTAAAAGCTATAGCTTAAAAAAGATTATTAATACTATTAATAGGGCTATAGGTAAAGATATTATAATAATAATATACTACCTTTATAGTAGGGATATAGTAGTTACCTTTAAAAAAATAGCTAAGGCCTATATAAAAGATATTACTTAGGTTTAAACTATATTTAAACTAAAAGTAACACTAAACTACTAAGTATTTAGTATTATTATTAAAAGCTTTTCTATTTACTATACCTAAAATACTATAAAAGAATCTATTATAAGTAACCTAGCTAGTGCTAATAGATATATAATTATAAGGGTAGTAGCGTAAAAACTACATAAGACCTTTATATAAGCGCCTCTAATTATAGGTATTAATAATATTAATATAGCTAATAGACTATACTATAGTGGAATTATATATAAAGCAGAAATATTTAAAGCTAAACCTTATAATAAAGCCCTTTACCCCTATTAATACTATTAATACTTTAAATATAATTATATAGTAGTATACTATATATTAGCCCTATACTACAGCTACTATATAGCTGCCTATTATAATAATAAAAGCAATTGCCCTGCCTTTATAGAAGTAGTATAGGAATGCTATATAAACTACTTAAATCCTTACTTAATATAGTTAAAGAGTTATAGAACTATTAATAAGTAATAGGCTAAGGCTTATATTATATACTTAAACTAGCTTAGTACCTTTACTACCTTAGCTAAATTAAAAACTAAGGGATAAACTAAAGTAATAAGAGGTAAAAGAAAATTAGCTAGCTTTATACTTTCTTATAAAATATTACTATAGAAATATATTAGCTGCTTATAAGGTAGCTATTTAATAATAGCTAATAGGGACTCTATTATTATACTACCCCCCCTTTACCTAAGAGAAGCTATTAAGGCTTTTTTATAAAACTATAGTAGTTTTATAATAAAAGTACTACTAATAAAAACTAACACCCCCTTTAATTAATAAATATAATTATATAAGTTATATACTAAAATATATAGAAGAAAACCTATTTAGTTTATATAGCTTTTAAAGCTTAGCCTAAAACTAATATAGTTATACTTTAAGAACTTAGTAAGAGTAGTAAACTGCCTTTTAACTTAAGTCTTAGACTTTATTAGCTAATAGCTTAAAGTAACTATATAGCTATATATATTTACTACTACTATAGTTTTAAGTTATAAATAATATAGGTAGGCACTAATTAATATATAATTATTATTAGAAATAAGGGGTTTACAGAGGCTTTTGCCCTCTGAATTACTAAGGTAGTGAGGCTTAGTAAGCCAGAAGCCAGAAGGGCTCT
>SRPV01001177.1:0-10082 GCA_018360135.1 Claviceps sorghi | reverse complement strand
TTTTTTCCCCCACCGGTGAGCCACCGCCCATTGCGTTTTGCGCGAAACAGCGTGCTGCCGTCGCCGGCGTGGTCGTGGACCTTCTCGCGGGCCGCGGGCCGTCCCCCAACGTTCGGGATCGCACGCAGCGGCTTGGTTGTTTTTCATTACTATGTCAAGATGTTTTGTTGTGTTTCCTTTTGCATCCGTGTTGCTTTTGTTCCATGCTTTCTATCTTAAACTGCTTCGTATGTCAACTGCCTCGTATGTCAACTGCCTCGTATCCTTGTTGCTTTGCATCTCCATCGCTTTGCATTCATGTTGCTTCCATTCCCTCTTCACCCGCTCCCACGCCAAAGGCAGCTCCAGCGCCGAAACCACGCCCTTCCCGACGAAATCAACACCAGCCTTGTGGCGGGGAAAAAAAAAAAAAAAACACACACACGCACACACAAGGATCGGTCTGCGGCTCCCTTGCAAATGTCATGCACCGCCCTCCCGGCCGGCCAATGCCCTTCGGACGCTGCTCCGGCCCCCCCGTCATGATTCACTCGTCCTTTGCCCCCCCAACGGCCTTGATGCTGGCACATGGTGATGTCACGACCCGCGCCAAGTCTTCCGGCCCGCCTACGCATGACCGGGTCATCCATTCGCGCCACCCTGCTCCGACTCGCGGGGTTGCTTTACAACTCCCGTGTTCATCCCGTGCTTCCGTGGGCGTTTCCCAGATGTGAATGCCGGATTGCTGCGGCGTGACGAGTCCATGCATGGCCGGAGACCCCTGCCGTCGGAGCAGTGTCAGACGTCCTGTTGCAATATAGGCATACATCACAGCGTAACGAATGTGATGTCATCATGTCCGTTTTTTTCTCGCTGCGCAACACGTCCGTCCAGATTGCAAGTGGAAATACCTGCTTGCGGTCCGCGCTTGGCCGTCTGTGTCGGAAATCTCCCGCGAGGTGCAGGGAAGGCTCCTGGGAAGATTGCCATACCGGTAGCCGTTACAGAGACTTTGTTATTTCCTTTTGCTAAGCGTTCCTTTCGAGCAAGATGTAAAGAAAAATTACACTTTTTGTAGGCTGATTATTACTATAGATAGTACAGGAAAAAAAAAAAAAAAAAAAAAAAAAAAAAAAGGCTTACATCTATAATATCCGTAGCCTACCGCATCGTCTTCCCACAACATACAATACACCCCTTGAATGATTACAAAGAGGATACAAGCCCCTCTCCTTAGCGAGCCTAGCACGTGATCTATTAGGTGGGTTGATAGCCGGGGCAAATGCATAATGCTGCAAGTATTGACAAGCATCTAAAGGTACTGATTAGCCTATATAAATAAGGTGGGAGCCTATGTACCCCTAGATCCCTAACTATGTAAGCGTAATTTCCGAAGCGATGCTTGATTGGCCTAACCACCCCTGTAAAGTCACGGTTTTGTAATCATTCAAGGGTTGTACTGTACACTTCCTGCATGCAAAACCCCGAGCAGACGGCATCGAGTCCGAGCACAGCAACCAGCGCATCGCCTTCCGGCTCCTCGGTCATAGCCTTCCTCCGCACCAGAAACCTCCTCCATGATCCCCGTCCTCTGTCGAGGTCGGCTCGTATCCGGTCCTGCTTCTTTTCCGCCAAAACAATGTACACTGCGCTGCGCCCGGGGGGTGCAATTTGCTCTAGTGGCCGTCGACGAGAGACGCTCCGGTGAGGCGGTGCCCTGACGTCTTTCGGCACGGTTTTACTTGATTGAGGTCTGCGCTGTGTAATTTATCACTCGCGCTTTTCCCCTTCACCTCTCCTTTACTCTTTTTCTCTACGTTTTTTTTTTTTTTTTTTTTTTTTTCGGCCTTGTGCGCAGTGGGCTGAAGGACTGGCCTCGCCGGTGAGGAGAAGTGCGAGTTGGAAGCCACGAATGCCCGCCCGCCCGCACGACAGCGGCAAATTTGTCGAGATTCGCCATCGACGTCCTCGGCTCTTTTGTGCCTGCCCCCGCCCTCACTGATTCTTTTTCTTTTCAGGCGGCCAGGGAATGGGCACGGATGAGCGCCGCCATTGGCGAGCCTACACGACGCTCGACAGGCCCATCCCGGCTTACGAGAAACGATGACGGACAAGTTCATCTGGGCGTTTGTTTCCGGCATCTTCGTTTCGCGCCCTGTCTATTTGTTGGCGGCAACCTGTCTGGTTGTCGCTCTCGCGCTCTCGCGCTTGCAAGTCTGTTCTGGCCAAGTCCACCAGACGGACCATAACAAGGGGGGGGGGGTTTGTTTCGTGGTATTCATCTAGGACACGAGGCGAAACTCCCCATGGAAGCGCCCAGACGCTTCACGGGACTGGCACGACATGGCGCGGATGCTCGATCGAACCATGTCTCTTGCTCCTCAAATGTGATCCAACGCCTCGCCTCCATTGTGTCGTTCTTGAGCTCGACCGCCGTCCCAACGACCGTCTCAAAAACACCATGTCGCGGTCGGTGATCCAAGTGGTGAGCATGGACAACTCTGTCTCGGGGATGCCGTTGGCTGGCGGTACGTTGACGCGGCCGTCGGCTATTTTCCTGGAATATGCCATTCTTTGGGAACATTCTTCTCCCTCGGCACATGGGGACCCGGCTCCGTTGCAATATCCGTAGGACATGCTTAGCCTGAGAATATGGCGTTGCAACTCACGTGTTGGCATGAAACCCAGTGGGATTTTGGCTGCCTGGATTCCGCCATACTGGATCGCTGCAGCCCGACGATACGCGGGACTGGTGAAGTCGAGACGAGATGTCTGTGGAAAGACCATGTCTTGCGAGAAATTTGTGTGCGTTTTGTCTTGTCATGCCAGGCATCTTATCTTGTCCACCCAGTTTCTTCCAGTGTAGAGGTCCAGACTTCTTCACGTGGCAGAGCCGCTTGCTTTACATCCAAACCCCAAACTCCAAGAACGGGCTGTTGAGCTAGTAGAGCTGTTTGCAACTCACGGCATAGGCTGCTTCAGAGACCGTACAGTCTCCCATCTCGAGGTGTCCGTGAAATTCCTTCCTCTCACACCCCTAGTTCACGCCAAGCAACAGACCTGTAGACCTTCCTTGTCCCGTGTGCGCCTTTGTTCCTCGCAAGGCGTGTACAAAGAAAAGCAGGAACCTACAATGGGATAGACATGCACGGCGGGAGAAGCAGCAGAACGCATGGCATGAATCGGCCTTCTACTGAATTCGCCACAGTCCGTTTCCCATATCCGTCCATATGTCATCAAAGGTCGCGCTAGTCTCGGCAGATACTGCGAGACATGATGCAGAAGGATTTCTCGGGTCGCGGGTACCAGGCACTAGACTGGGTCATCCACCCTGTAGCCCAGCCGTGATGATTACTGAACAATATGGATTATCTGGTGCCGCTAGCTGCCTCGTCTCATTCGTCCGCGTCTTGATGTATTCTTATATCGCATGAATCCTCGTAACCTTCATGCAGGCTTCGTCGATCCCTCGAGCCGGCGCCATCTTGGTGCGATTTAGCAGCTCAACCACCCTCGCTGCATGACAAAAGAGTCTGGAGGGCCACAAAGCGGGAGTCAAAAAACAATCAGTCCCCCTCGCTCAGATCTGATAGCCGTACATGGTTCAATGTCGTCGAATGCTAGTCATGTCATGGCACGGTGACGCTATTTTTGGACGTGTCCAGAAACGGCCACATGGGAGCACAGGATGGACGCGCAGGCAGAGTATAGAACATGGTCATGTATTCTTGAGCTCAGAGGGGTATCGCCAGCGGGTTCAAACAACAAGAGGGGGTGATTGACAGAGAGGAGAAAGGAGCACGATGCGCATCATACCAGGGCCACCAACAAACGAGATTCGGTACATGTAGGGCTGACAGGGCCGACCAGCAAGCAACACACCAGAGTCAAAATCCAGATCCAGGATGTGGTCATCCCCTATCCGAATCCCTCGCGGCTGGCCGAAAGAGGAGAAAAATAAATAGATGGATCAAACACCACCAAACAAATCAAAGATTGGTTGTTTCAAGGTCGGTCGAGCAAAGCGCCGCACAAGCCGTCGTGGCCCACGAAATGGGCCCAGAACCTCGGCCAAGGCTTTGTTGATTTCGGCCGTCTCAGCGTCGGCGCGCGTCTTTTGTTTCTTTTCTGAGACAGCGGTCCAGTAGGTCCCAGCCGTGGGCCGGCAGGTCGACGAGGGAGTCGTTGAGCGTATCGATGATGAAGGGGTTTGCTGTTTCGGATGGTCAACCAACAGGTCTCGGATTGTTGCAAGTTTGCTTTTGAGCGGTGCATTTTGTGCAGCTGGGCCGTCTGCCTGCCGACCCGGCCCCACGTACCACTGTGGGTCGTAAGTAATCCCGAAGCTTTGCACACCAAAATTATATGGCAAATTGTTCGGAATTACCTGAACCCATTGTCGCTGACAGCTGGCAGCTGGCAGCTGCCGAGCAGTTGGCAACTTGGTAGTGGTGGCGCGTGGGCTCCATCTCTCTTTTTTTTTTTTTTTTTTTTTTTTTTTTTTTTTTTTTTTTTTTTTTTTTTTTTTTTTTTTTTTTTTTTTTTTCTTGTCGGCCAAGCACCGGCTGGCAGACGACATGTCAATGGACAATTGCTCGCAATGTCACGATGCAGCATTGGAGGCATCCCGCCCTCGTCATCGGCAGATGGGACACCAATCATGGAAATGATGGCATGACCAGCGACGCGAGCCACACAACTGCGGGGCCAAAGACTCAAAACAAGGAAAGAAGACGGGAATTGGCAAAAGAAAGGAAACGAAAGACAACAAAGGGGAAAAGCGAACAAAGAAATCCAGGGCCCGGTCTGTCCCACTTACGCATCAGGTCGAGCTCCGCGCCACCGGCATTGACCGCCAGATCGATCCTCGTCGAGTTGTAGCACCCATATCGCCTCTGCAGTTGGAGCATGCACCGCCAGAGCTCACGAGTGTCTTGGATGCTCATGCCTTGGCAGGTGCGGCTCGCTTTGCATGACGAGCCGCTGTCTGCGCCTCTGGGGTTGCCGTGTCGCTTTGGGGACGTGAGAAAGCGCCGGGATGATGGACGTGATGTGGTGGGAGACGAGGCTTCCTGATCGTGTGGTGGCGGTCGTGGTGGTGGTGACGATGACGGTGATGCCCAGGAGCAGCTCGACGCGTTGGACGACGCCGACGACGACGCCGACGACGAGCGTCGATACGCTCCTTGCATGCGCTGCATATCCGGCACGGCCGGGGCTTGTTGGTGGCGCTTCCAGGCCAGCGTGGTCGTGGACATGCGTGTCGTATGTATGCGCTCGATGCGAATCGTCGGCGGATATCCTGGGGGATGATGCAGCAAAGCGCCCGGAAAGGAGACCTGTGATGTGTCGTGCAGTCTTGTGCTGCTATCACGATGGTATATATGGACTATACGCACATGTGTACATGTGTGTGCACGCACATACAGATGTACATGTAGACTCTTGTCGACGGACGAGCGCGGGTTTGACGACGGGTGCATGTGTCTATTTTAAACGTTCAACCAAGACGCACACAAGGACGCCAGACGACGAAGCAGTCTGCGGCACGACGCCAAACCCAGCCCGCCAGCCGAAACAACATCATTCCGTTCTGGGCCTGGAAAAAGAAATAGGGCAACGGCCCGTCTTGTCCATGCTTTTCGGCCGGCCGATGGACCTTGATCTTGATGTCTGGTCCTTGCCGGGTGGGTCGTGAATCGTGAGCCGTGAGTCATGGATACACCCTCGCTCATGACCCATGAATCGACGATCCATGACCCATGACCATCACAGATACCCGTCACAGCGTCGGGTCCTATTCGATTGTACATGTGCACATACATGTACATACGTGATGTGCTCGTGTCTCGAAGCTTGCTCAGATCATGGCAAGACAACAGCCACACGGAGGAGCTAGACGCGGCTGGTGTAACAAGCTCGAAAATGCAGCCTGCGACGTTTACTTGACGGCCACGGTCATGGTTACATTGGCTCTTGTCAGTGTCCCCCCCGGCCAACAGCGGCGAGCGTGGAAAACAAACCCCATGAAACCGGCATTGCTCTCAACTCAACCGGCAAACAAAACCATGCGACTTGGCGCACGACCTTGTGCCTAGCGTCTTGCCTCCAACACACACGCGCGCGCCTGGTCAGTCATTGTATCGTCTACCTTTGTCCGTCATGATTTCTTTCTCTGGCCTCTCCTTGCCTTTGGAATCCTTCTTCCATGCCACGCCCGGAAATGTGACGCCAACGTCGTGGCACAATCTGTGCCTCTTGCAATCACACGTTTGTTCCCGGCTCTTTTTCCTCCCCTCATTCCATCGCTCCTTCACGTGCCTCCTTGCCTCGACGTCAACAATCCCCACCGGCGTGGCAGGGAGGGCCAAGGAGACTCCATTCAGCATGCCAGTCGCTAACGGTCACGTCGATTCTTGGCCCAAGACACGTTACCAACAGAGGTGGAGCGCTTTTTTTGCGAAACGACACGCGGCCCTTGGACGTTTGATGCCCTCGAAAGCATATACCACGGATGGTGTACATTGTACATACGTCCCACCGGCGGCGTACCCGGTACGACCAATACATGTGTCCATTCATGTATATGTATGATGTATATACACAGGGGGGGGGGGGACAAGCGTGCTACAGGATCTGCTTGCTCTTCTTCTCGACCGCGCCCGATTATTTGCAGGAAACAGGCTGCGGCTTTTGCATGGATCACGCCTTCCCATCAGTTAATGCACCAGGCGAGGACTTGAGATTTATCCTGTTCTTTCTACGGCCGACCGGCCGGGATCCGGTCTTGATCGGCTGGACCGGAGCCGACGCCGCCGCGAGGCTGTACGCATCTGTACATATTAACGGCTCCATGCGTGTACGGCGTGTAACTCCCTAGTCCTATATCCAATAATTCCATGACACCGAATCGGCCGATTCCCCGTTCCCGAGGACAAGTTTTTTTTTTTTTTTTTTTGGGTCAGCTACCCTGCTTGACTGTGCTACTCCATCGCAAGCGTTGGTGGTGGAATCAAAGCAAGGGGGTGCGCCCGCTACGAGGTCAAGAAACAGACTGCCCAACGTCCTCATGCCGGTGCGCCGTCCCGTAGCCTCCCGCCGTCTAACCCGCTTACTCTTCGCTCTGGTCCGGTCCGGCCCGGCCTGATCTGATAGTTTAGGAAATCAGTTGGCAATGTTTCCGAATCGTACGTTTGCGCCACGCACTCGCGTGATGGGTGGCTCCCCTTTTGCCCCTATTTCGCCGCCCCAAAGCCGTTTTGCGTGCCGTCGGCGCAAACCTTGTATCAATGGCAAGAGGTTACGGACACCCAGTATGCCGAATGTGACGTCGGTTTTTTGGCGCCATGAGACGGGCGTCACATGACTGTCTAGGACGACCGCTCCGCAACATGTGTCTGAGAACCGGCTGCACGCCGACCTTTACATGTAAGCAATCGCAGCGTGGGCAGTCTCTCGCCGTCCATGGACCTGACGGGCACGGCCTGGCGGGGACCGACGGGCGCTGCGACAATGGTGTCTTGGTTGGAGGGGCCTAATGGCACGCAAGGGGCAGGGTTGATTTACCTGTGTATTCCGGGTGGATGATTTGCGAAGCTGTTGGGACCTCCGTCGAGACGCTCCGTACGCTCTCGTGCTGGCAGGAACGCAAGTTGCCCATGGACGGACCGGAGGCTCATGACAGGGCGGCACGGCCTGGACCCATGGGCGAGGTTGAAGGTTTTGTCCACCCGTTCTCTTCATCTTCCATTCTGGCCTTCTTTAATATTCTTCTCTATTCTTTCTTCTTCTTCTTTCGTTTGTTTGTTTTGTATTCTTGTTCTTTTGGTCTTCCACATGAGCTCCTGCGCCTTCCCCAGTGCTGCATTCATGCCCCGACCCGTCACATGTCAAGTCCTCGGGACACAGAGCAGAAACAGCGCGTGGCGAACTTTTCCGCTCCGCAAGGCCTTTTCGCTCATCCTATGCGCGGCCCTGCAGGGCTCGCGTCCTGCTTTTACTCCGGTCGCGGACATGGTTGTCCAATGGCGGCGGGGACCATGATGCTTTGTTCGACGCAACGTTCAGCGTACCAAGTCCGAGCAAGGAGAAGATGAAGACGACAAGAGAGAAGAAGAAGAGGAGAAAGAGAAGAGAAACCCAAGGCACGCGAGTCCTGAAATCGAACCGTCGATGCCATCCCCTCCTTTCGCGCCAAGATCACCGACGACGAGCCACCGCGAGAAGTCAATCAGTCTGTTCGTCGGCGCCCACGGACTCGTCTTCATTTCCTGGTCTACCACTCGGCGGAGGGGACGCGGAAGATGTCCGTTCCCGTGTCCGCTCCGTATGTGCCGTCTCGGCTCCGCAAGGGAACCAGCGCGCTTTTCGGAGCTGACTTCGCAGATACAGAGGTCGGGCCGGGCGATACCACCTTGTCCATTGCTGTTCATGGAATGCACGACCCCTGGCGACGGCACGGGCTTTCTCCTCTCGTCCTTGTCGATACACACGAAATTGGACCGGGAAAGGGGTGTGGGAGGAACGGAGCAAGACTGGGGGAGGGGATTCCGGCAAAGCCATGACGAGGCACTCCAGTCTCCCAATTGTCTTCGATGCCAGCGGCCGCTGCTCGGGAAGTCGGCACGTCTATGACAACGGAGTGGCTCGTCCGCGATGAGCCGAGAGTGCTGTGCCCCCGGGAACTAGTCGCGTCTGAGAAATTCTTTCGGCCTCATGGCCCTTTCTCGTCCATGCTTCACCGGTCGACGCGGACGGGAATCTGCCTGTGGCGAGGGTGTCTCGCTCGCGGTCCGTCGCGATCGCGCCTCGTACTGTGTCCTTCATCTCATGCTGTCTCCTGGTGCGGACGGTTGCGTCGTTCGTTCTGGTTTCGCAACGGGTAGAAAAAGGCTCGAGGCTGCGTCTTCAAGAGGTCATTTCCCGGTTGGGCGATGGTACTACTTGGACAACAGCCGTGAGATCCAGACATCTTGGATAGGCCAAGAGTATCCAGTACTGGGCGTTTTGCGTCATGGAAATATATAGCAGCTCGCAAGGGATTTCCGATGCTTTTCCCACCAGGATTGGATGGCGAAATGCTCGGAATCACTTGGGCTTGCTGTTTACACATGGATCTTTAGGCAAGGGAGGTGACTGGAATATGGCACCCATTGAGCAGCTACCCTGGAAACGTGCAAACGGCATCCAGCGTCGTGATCCCTTCCAGGCGTCAAGCCATCCATGCGTGACGTCACGATCCATATCATGCCGTCTTGTGCCCGAATCGCAAGAGACCTTTTTTCGAACCAGAACAGGTCCTCGCGCCAGTGAAACGTCCGAGACGACGGCAATTGACCAGCCACGCACTATTAGCGCAAAAGACCGGAACCGCTCCCCATGGAGTCTTCTACCTGCCATTAGTCCCGGTTGGGGCTCCAGACGAAGTGTGTTATCGGAAGAACCTTGATCGAGCTGAGCGAAGTAAGTCTCATCGACAAAGGCTTCCTCGACTCTGCAAGACCACGCGGGCCGCGCAAACATGGTCACGACATGACGTCTTCTTGCACGAGGACACATCCCTACAGGACCTCGCCTCGTCCGTGAGTATCCTGCCCACGCAAAGCATTTGAAGAAACGGAACGAGGCGGTTATTTGGTCAACGTGGTGTACGAGCAAAGGGGGTGCGACATCATCACGAACACGACAAAACCGAAAAGAGGAGCTCGTGGCTTCTCGTGGGTTCGCTAGACGGCGGCTTCTCTTGTACATCACCCCAGTATTACGAGGATCTTTTCTCCCTGAAGAGGATTCAAGGTTTTTTTTTTTTTTTTTTTTTTTTTTTTTTTTTTTTTTTTTTTTTTTTTTTTTTTTTTTTTTTTTTTTTTTTTTTTTTAATTCCTGACAGTAAGACCACGCTGTGGCGAGACTATTGTGCTGGAATGGGGATTCAACGATTTCATTGCCCATGCAGAAAAAAGGGGGCCCGAGAAAGAAAAATTCAGGAATAAAAAATTCAGGAAATAAGGAAATTAAAAAAAAAGAAAAAGAAAAGGAGAGAAAAGGAGAGAAAAGGAGAGAAGAGAGAAGAGAGAAGAGAAGAGAAATAAAAAGAAAGTATAGGA
>SRPV01001176.1:0-10096 GCA_018360135.1 Claviceps sorghi | reverse complement strand
TTAATTTATAAGCTTCTTTTAATCCTTTTATTAATTTATTTACCTTTTTTAACTATTCTTTATAAAAGGCTATAATAATATTATTAATAAAAAATATTATAAATAGGTTACACACTTTTAAATAGAATAAATAAGGCTTTTTAAAACTAAAAATAAGCTTTAAGCTCTTAAGTTTACTACTTAATTTTTTAAATTAAAGCTATAGTAAGTCTTAAAGTCTATAAAGTACTCTTAATAATTCTATATATTTACTTATTACTTTAAATCTATTAAGCAGCTTATATATTATTAGTATTATATTTACTCTACGCTTTATATATAAGAATATATTCTTTATATTATACTACTTTATTTTAAGGTTAAATCTTATAACTAAAGCTATAAGTATATAGAATATATATACTATAAGCGTTATAGTATATATACGCTTAATTATAGTCTTTTCTTATAAGTTTCTATATATATAAATTTACGCTTTATATTATTAAAGCATACCTTTTTTATTAAATTTATATATAAACACTTACTTTAAAGGCAATAGCCTTAATCTTACTTATAACTACTTTATCTACTTTTATATATCTTTTTCTTTAAGCTTTATAATCTCTTTATTTATAGCTTTAAACTATTAGTCTTTTATTAAGTAGTTTATAGCTTTATAAAAATTCCTTAAAGCCTTTATTAACTTAAACTAATAAATTAGCTAATTTTTTAAATCTTCCTTAAAAAAAGCTTAGCTTAAATAATTATAATAAGCGTTAATTATAGTAAATATAGTTTTAATGCTTTAAATATCTAAGTCTTTGTAATTAAGCTAATTAAGCTTTAGTAAAGGCTTTAAACCCTAAAGATAGTTAATTAAGTAGTAGTTTAGGTAGTGCTTATATAGGACTTCCTAATTTTATATATACCCTTCTTCTTACCTTTTTTTAATCCTTAAGCTTTAGTATAGTGCTTATATACCTAAAAAGCTCTTTTCTTACTACTCTTTTTAAATATTATTTAAAAGGGTAGCTAATCCTTTAAAAATAAAAGAAGTAAGCTTTTTTTACACTAACTACTTTAACTAAGCGTTATTATTACTATATATAAGAGTAGTTATTTTGCTTTTTATAATAATAGGTATATATTTATTACCTAATATTATTTTGCTACCTTTTATAGTAAATATATTTTTCTTGCCTAATATTATTTTACTGCCTTTTATAGTAAGTGTGTTATTATTGCTTAAATCTTATATATTAGTAAGACTAAGCTTAATATTAGTATCCTTAAAGCTTAAATAAGTATTATTTTAGTAGGATTTTAAATTAGCTTTTAAAAGCATTAGGTTTAAGGTTATCTAAAGAGTTTAAAGTTTTATACTTTACTTTAGTAGCTAAAGAGATTTATTAATTATTAAGTTTTTATTAAAGTAAGTAAGTCCTTTTTATTATAAGCTTAAGAGCGCCTTTACCCTTAAGTTTAAACTTACTAAAAAAGAAGGTACTATATATAGTAATCTCCTTAATAATATAAGTAAATTAACCTCTTTATTAAGTTTAATATTAATTTATAATACTTAAAAGAGCGCTTTTAACTTAGGAATTAATTATACTTCTACGCTTTTTATATATATATTATAGAATATTAACTTATTAAAGGTTATATTCTTTATTATTATTACCTTCCTTAGTAAAGGGATCTATATTTAATAGATATTTAAAGCTATATAGCTAACTAAATACCTAATATATCCTTTAAGGCTTATTTTAAAATGCCTTTAATTATAATTTACCTTATAGTCTCTTATTATTAGATATATATAGTATTTATATATATATAAACCGCTTTAATCTAGCTTTAGGTCTGCTATAAGCGCTTTTATTAAAAGCTAAGCATTATTATAGAACTAGCTTTTAAGGACCTTAATAAGGGACTTTTACTATAATTATTATATTAGACTAATATTATATAGGAAAGTAGTAGCTTATATACTTTTTAATTATAGATTTAGTAAAAGCTATATATTAGTAAGTATTATAATAAACTTTATTATAATTATTTAATTTACTCTTTTTATACTACTATTTAATTTATATATATATAGTAGTAAGTATTTTAATTCTATTCCTTTAGAGTAAGCCTAAGCTTTAAAAGCTATATTACTTTACTTTAAGATTACTATATACTTATTATTCTACTTAAATTTTATAATTAAAAGTCTAAATTAATATAATACCTATTATTTAAAGTAAACTAATATATTAAAAATAGTCTTAAGGGATTTATTAGGTAGTATATATATTTATATTATTCTATTATACTTATATTTAAATATAAGCAGCTACTTTATACTATTAAAGCTTTTAAAATAATCTTAAAAATCTTAATAAACTTACTAAAAAGGTTTTAAAGACTACCTTTTTAATAGCTTATAAAAAATAACTTACTTTATATATATAAAAGTATAGGTCTTATACTTAGCTTATATTATTCCTTTAATTTACACTTCTTTTATATTTATTATAAGCTTCTTAAATAAATCCTTACTAAGGTAGCTAAACTATAAATACTAAAGTTTTTCTTTATTAGTATATAATAAGCTTAAGTCTCTACTAGGTTTTTAGTATTATAAGCTTTAAGTATATATATTTTCTAATTAAATTATTAAATATATTACTAAGGGAATAGTAAGAATAGTTACTTATAAAGGCTTTATTAAGTAAAAGAAAAGAGGCTTATATTTAAAGAAGATAATATTATACTTTTAAACTAATTTAGTAAGGACTATACTTTTTTTAAAGGTTTTAAAGTATAGTAAGCTATCCACTTTATAATACTAAACACCCTTTCTAAGAAGCTAACTCTTTAATATAATATTAATATAAAAACCCTTAATAATAGCTATATTCTTTAAGGTTAAATTCTTAGTTTAAGTACCCTTTATACTATTTAAAATCTTTTTAAGTATATAAGTACCTTTTTTAATAATTTAAAAGGAGGTAGTTTTAGCTTTAAGATAGTCTTTATTAGTTACCTTAAACGTTTTAGGTTTAAAAAGGTTAATATTATTAACTATATATATAGCACTATAATTATTAAAAAGTATACTTTAAAAGAGTATATATCTTTAATTTCTTAGTATAGTAAAGACTCCTTTTAATAATTACTTTACTTAAACTAGCTTAAGGTTTAAAATTATAGTAAATATACTATTAAGGAAATTTTTATTAAAAGTTATTAGCTATTCCTTTACCTTTTATTCTTTTTTTTTTATTTAAGTATATAGCTACTTATATTTTAAGCTCTTATAATAAAACTTTATCTTTTTATATACTTTCTTTAAAAGAATTTTATTAAGTAAGATATTCTTACTAATTATTATATAAAGAAGGTTTCTATAAGCTTAAGGCTACTACTTATATTAGTATTTTTTATAAAGGCACTTATAGCTCTTTCCTTTCTTTAATTCTTTACTCTCTTTAGAGTTATTTAAGTGTTTACTAAATATAGTATAAATACCTTTTTTAGCTAAGCTATTAAAAATATAAGATACTATATAATATTTTATAAACTTATTAGTTATATTATATAGTATTATAGTTTTTAAAAGGTTATTAGTATACTTAAATAGCTTTATAAGCTTTATTTTTACCTAAATAAGCTTAAAGTATATACTAATTACCTAAATAAAATTATAAATTATATTAAATCCTTAAACCTTATTAATCTTATAGTAAAGGGCCTTTAAATAAAGCTTATTTTAGTTAGCTATTTAATTATTAGGTTTAATATTAGCATGCTTAGCTTCTTAAAGTAAAGCTATATAATATATAAAGATCTCTAACCTTATAATTATCTCTTTAAGTAAAAATCTCCCTTTTAAGTACTTAATAAGTTTATAAAGAAAGACTTTATTCTTTTTAATCTTAGCCTTAATAGCTTTAATTACTACTAAATAAATATTAGAATTAACTAAGTTAAAAATCTATATATATACTATATATTTATAGTTATTTAGCACTTTATATTTTAATATTTTATAATTAAATTTAAGTATATAAAATATAATAAAGTCTTAGACTATAAAAGAAAGGTCTTTAGTTAACTTTTTTATTAAAAGGTTTATAATCTTTTTAAGTATAAGGCTTATTAGCTTCTTTAAATAATTAAAAGCCTATTTTAAAAGTATAAGATTTACTAATTTTTAAATCTATTAACTATTTACTATATTTTTAAAAGCTATAAACTATTTAGTTTATTACTTAATTAAGTTAAGTATAATAATAACCTTAAGGGTTTAGAAATTCTTAAAGTTTATTATAAAGAAAGGATAAAAAGAAAGAATAAGAGTATTAAGTATATAAATCTAATAATAATAAAAGCTTTAAATATATATATTTAATAATATAGATATATAAGTATAGTATAAGTTATAAAAAGTTTAGTTTTAACTTTCTTTTAGGCTTATAACTTTAGTATATATAATATATAGTAGTATAGATAATTAAGTAATTAAGTAATTATTCTATCTAAGCTATGTTTTATATATAAAGGAAAATAAGTATATGTTTTATAGGCTAGGAGATAGCCCTCGCTAGGCGCGGTTTTACTATTATCTAAGCATAGGACTCACGCCACCTATGCTCCCCGGGCAACACCAACCCATCTCGGAACTGACCCCACCGAGAATGTCTTACCTCTTGCGGGAAGAGGAAAGGAGTTGAGACGAACATCGTATTCTGTGTTGCACGAGGCTGCATAAAAAAAAAGCCCAAAGCAGGAGACGAAAGCCGCAGGCATCTCCAGCCAAGTTTTTCTCTTCTCTTCTCTTCTCTTCTCTTCTCTTCTTTTCTTTTCTTTTCTTTTCTTTTCTTTTCTTTTCTTTTCTTTTCTTTTCTTTTCTTTTCTTTTCTTTTCTTTTCTTTTCTTTTATTTAAGAAAAAGAAAAGAAGAAAAAGAAAAAGAAAAGAAGAACAAGAAAAAGAAAAGAAGAACAAGAAAAAGAAAAAGGCGGGCTATTGCAAAATATGGCATCAGATAGTGAATGACCATCCGGCCGAGACGACTTCGCACTCGGTTTCATTGTGGACGGAGACGACCATGGGCATTTACATACATACATACGCATGTACGCACATGCTGTGGTGTATGTATAGCAAGGTGGAAAGGTGGTAAGATAGTGCCTGGCTTCCGCCAAGATATGAGACAGGCCGTGTTGCTCAACGGGACCTCCGTGTCCAACGGCCGACGGTATCGGGACCATCCATACATCAGCCTCTTCGATCGAGGGATACTTGCATGTATTTTTCTTCTCCTTGTCGTGCATACTGCATGTCGTCTCCCTTTGATCTGTATCTTCAATGTCTCCGGAAGTCCACTCCATGCTCCGCATATTTTACCGCAGTGTAACGGCGGCTAGAGCGGACGGAAGAAGCATATCGTACCTTGGGCATTTTCATCTGTCGTGGAACGAACCGGAATATTTGTCATCTGATCTGAGACCACTCTTTACCACTTTTCAAACACAGCAGAAGTCCTCTCTTCCCAGTATTTCTACCGGGGAGAGTATGATGCAAAGCCAAAGGTTCGACTCAAAACGGCCTTTTCTCTTGGGGCCGGACTTGGCTCATGGCAACGTCTTGGCAAACACTCGTGGCTTACCCGAATCATGGCTTACCCGACTTTATTTTTGTTTCCACAATGTTGGGGACGACTCCGTTCACGAGACCAGAAAACAATGCGCCTTGGCGTCGATAGGCCATGTGCAGGCCGTGCCGCTGGCGTGAACATAGGAGCAATGATGCGATCCGTGGGCCGGAGTGGTGCAGCCAGCCAGCCAGCCAGACGAAGCTTAATAAATGCCGGGAAGTGGCTGATGTGGCATGCGATGCGGCGTTACTCTAATTGAGTTGGCGCGTGATGGCGCAAGCTGTGGCTCAATAGAGACGACGACTGCCTAACCGTGCCATTGCCATTGCCATTGCCATTGCCATTGTTGCCGTTTGAGCCAAGCACAGGATATGACACCATGGCCAGAAAATGCCTTGGCCTTGACTCGGACATTTCCTTTCCTTTCGTTTCGTTTCGTTTCGACCGGATGTGCGCCTGCTTTTATAGTGCTGCATGAAATCCATCGTTGGGCATGCGAGCAGCCCGCGCACGGGATCAAAGGTGCGAGAACGGCCATTCGTGCGACCATGTCGAATCTAGTGAAGTCGTGTCTCTATGCATACTACGCCGTATTACAGGCAGATGTTTTTTTTTTCGGAGACCCAGCAGGGACGTTTCGTGGCAGCAATGGCAAATGTCAAGGCGGGCATAATCCAGATGCGACCAGAGGCAGCCACTCTGTGGAGGCTCGCATAAGTACCATGAAGATTTCATGGTTGTTTGAGGCACGCCCCAATGTGGCGCCTATTGGTGGCTGACAGTTATGGGTTAGCCACGGGACTTGCGGGTATTGAGGACAACGTGGCTAGCACAAATGTTCCTCGTCATCCTGTAAGCGGCACCCATTGTTTCTCAGGGTGTGTGTCACTTCATTTACTGTCCTGCCGCCCTGGGGTGTGGGGAGTGGCGGGCTCCTGGGTGTAACTTGGCTGGATCCCGAGGTGGCAACGGCTAACGATATGTACATATGTACATACATACATACATGTGTACATTTGTCCAAGTGGTGGTGAGGTTTTTGTGGCAGAGATGGCGGCGCGCCAGAAATGGACGTGCGGGGTCTGGAAACGGAAAGGAAAGACAAGGCAGGGGAAGAAAGGTAAGGCTATGCTACAAGGGAGGAAAGGACCAGGCAGAACAAATAGATCAACCAATGAGAGAAAAAAGGAGGAAGAAGAAGAAGAAGAAGAAGAAGAAGAAAAGAAAGAAAGAAAAGGCCATGCAAAAAGAGGGTACCCACTGCTCATAAAAGACGGGAATCAACGTCATTGTCATCCCGCATCCTATCTTGGGCATGCACGTGTCCGGATGAGCAGGACAGGAGCAGGGTCGCGGCTTGAAGAAGTCGAAGAGCGATAGAGAGGAAAAAGGAATAGTTGCCAGTGCCGTCAAGCAGGAGGCCGGGACCAGCATCCAAGCAGCAATAGGCCGCGTACCTGGCGCCGCGTCTCTTGGGCCTCGGGCAGCCCAGCCGATCGACCTAGCAAAGATGAGGTGGATTGGTGAGACGACGTTTAAGATGAAGTACATACATGCCTGGAATGATGAGGTTGAGCTAATGAGAGACAGCACTTACTGCAGTCGAATCAAAGAGGCATGGACAAGGTGTGAAGCATGGCTCAAGCGTCCGCCTGACGACTGGGCAAGCTGACCAAGGCGATGATTGGGTGCCATGATGCTGCATTGTCTCGCGCGTCCGATGCGATGAGACAAGGCCCGCCGCATCTCCAAGGTCCAATCACGTCCAGCAGAAGAAGCTATACCATGCTTGCTTGACCGGGACGGGCCTGTCAGGCAAGGCCAAGCCAGGAAGTGTCGGAGCCGCAGGGTGCTCGCTGTTGTCCCAAACCAGGCCAAAGTGCGGTTGTTGTTTGACTCTCTTGGCGTCGAACCCGTGGGCGGACATGACAGACAAGCCCAGCCGGTGCCAGTCATGAGCTGAAGCTGGCTAAAGCTGACCAAAGGCGGGTCGAAGCCAGAGATACTGCATCGAGGTCCCATCGACTTTGCATGTCCCACATGTAGGAGGACATGATGCAGGACACTTGCCGCTCGCAGCCACCTGTTGGTCCGTCGCCGCAAGCCGGAGCAGCGGACGTGGTGGAATCCGTCGTGGGGACTAGAGGCCGATCAGTCGACGTGCCGGTGATGGTTCGATGCGTGCCGATTTGTAGAGCCCGCGCTGGAAGGAGCCAGGAGCCGTCTGGATGAGTCGGCGAGAAAGCAGACTGGCAAGGCGAAATCTCGGACTTGGTGGATGATGGCAAGGAGAGACGGACGATGCTGATGCCATGCCGGGCCACAAGATTTGCTTTTTGCGTTGATGAACCACGAAACACATGGAGCACTGGAGCCCTGGAGCCCTGGAGCCCTGGAGCACTGGAGCCGTGGATCCAATGCTACGCTGCGCTGCGCTGCGCTGCTGGAGGCAACCAGACGCCATCAACCCATGACGCTTTCTTGTCAATCCAATGTTCAAGGTTGCTGGTGGTTGTTGTGCTCTCGCTTGGGCTACTCCTTCCCCGGGTTGACGGTGCCCGGAGAAAAGGGTAGGGGCCTGGGCCTGGCCGTGCCTGCCTGTCACCCTCGCATCGCTGTCCCAGGCCAGAACAGAACAGGCCTGGGCCCTTCCATTCCAGTGCCGGTCGTTCCTGCGCAATGAGGCAGGCAGGCAGAGGCAGGCAGGCAGGCAGGCGGTTCGACTCAACCTCCCACGCGACAGTTGCATTTGCTAGATGATTGATGATTGACGACTGCAATTTGCTGCTTCCCGTCTTCCCCAGCCACGTTGGCTCTTTGTCCAGCCCGCTTTTCCCCTTTTCCCCTTTTCCCCTTTTCCCCTTTTCCGCCTTTTCTCCTTTTCCAAACCAGACAGTCAAGTCATGGACGGCAACGGCCCTTTTGCCCATCTCGTTGACCTCCCTCTTTGACGGCATCCCCCATCTATCCCTCTCTCCTGATTCCTTATGCCATCCCCCACATTTCGTCCTTGTGGCCGCTCGTCATGTCACGTCGGCTTCCATTTTGGTCATGCGCGCCGACGTCCTGCAATTTATTCGATACCTGGGCTGGTCCTTTGTCCGGTACCTGCTTGACTAACGGCCGCGCGCCTGGCGGCCTGGTGGCCTGGTAGCGCCAAGGTCCCAGCCTGCCCTGCCGGAGGAGGAGGAGGTACCGTTGGCTGCACCGTGTCCCGAGTCCTGACACGGTCTGGTGCCTTGCCGAGCAGCATCTCGCCTGGCCGAGGCTGGCTCCCTGCACTGGCCTGGCTCCCTGGCCTGGCTCCCTGGCTCCCTGGCTCCCGTTCTCGCGCAAGACATCATCTTGACGCTCGTTGTACCCTTGCCTTTTCCCTTTTTGCTCCCAGGCCCGTTTCCTCAGGTCTCAGGACTCGCCCGCTGCGTCTGGGCCTTGCCGTCAGGGCCATGCCGCGCCAGCTCTGTCGGAGCTTTTCCACACCGTCATGGGCGCATCGCGGACCGCCATGTGCCTGGATGGGAACTCGTGCTTGATGTTGCACCCGCCAGCAGCGTCCAGTTGGCACCTCGTCGCCGTCGTCGCAGCTTTGACGCCGCAGCTGCTGGTGCCGCTGCTGGTGCCGCTGCTGGTGCTGCTGGTGCCGGGCCAGACGCCACGCACCACGGCCCCGATTCATCAACGCAATACCCGCCATTGCATTCGAGGCGCTCCCCGTCCGCGTCGGCCGTCTGGTCCACGCCGTCTGCCACGCGCGACTGCGTCGTCTGCGTCGTCTGCGTCGTCCGCGTCCACATTGTCCGCATTGTTCCGGCTTCGTCGCACACGCCCCTGGCTGCTCGCCGCACGCCCCGGCTCGTCCGTCGGGCTGGAGCCAACTCCCTAATCAGGCCATTCTGGACTTGCTTGGCAGGCAGGACACACACAGACTCCTGGTCGACGACATCCAGGAGTTCGGTCTCTTCAATGTTCTCCGCTCCCACGACGGTCTCCGCCCCGGCCGCCCGGCTTTCAACCTCGTCGTCGCTGCTCCCTTTTGGGACCTGCTCGCGTTGTCGCCTCGCCTCCGCTGCAGTTTTGCGCTTCATCGACGCCCGATGCAGGAAACGCCGCAGTGCGAACAGACCGCGCCAGCTTCCTATCGATGCAGAAGGCCCCCGGCCAACAAGCGCCTGTCGGCTGTCTGCTGTCTGCTGTCTGCTGCTCCCGCTTCGAGGAACCTTGTAGCAGCCCTCGCCGCCTTGGCTCTTGCCCCATCTCTATCAAGCGGTATGCCTACACTCTTTTCTCCCTCCCCCTCCTCCTCTCCGTGTCCTAATCTCTCTCGCCACGCCCACCCATTCGATCCCGATTCCAGCAGCCATGTCTTGATGAGGTTGGCTTGCCGTCGACCGCGACCCGGACCACCCCAAACCTCTCCAATAACCGCCCCAAGCCGCTTCAGTACGCGACCACGAAACACCCC
>SRPV01001175.1:0-10110 GCA_018360135.1 Claviceps sorghi | reverse complement strand
TTTCTCCTTACAGCAAGTACCAGATTGCCCAGAAACATGGAAGGGCTCCAGTCTGTTTGCCGCAGCAACCGATCACGACCGACAGGGGACGGGCCCCTGCCACTCCCCTCCATCGACGCGCCCGGCGACAGCCAGGCCCCTACATGCACCTTGGAAGCGCCAGGTAGCGCCAGGGGGTTGCAGGACCTAATGTTGGATGGGGTCTGGACTGGACCGTTGACCACCAGACTGCAGCCAGCCAGCCAGCCAGCCAGCCAGCCGACCAGACACATCAACGGCGCAGCGGCCAGCACAGACGTCGCTGCTGACTCAACTGGAGCAGCACTGAGCGGCCGGCGCGCTGGTTGCGGCTTTACGCGGTCAGACGCGACCAGCCTGGCCGCTCCAGCCCATTCAGTTCGGGTTGCTAGCCATGGCCGTCATGACACTGCACGTGCAGTCTCGTCATTCACCGGCGCATCAGCCGTCATTGGGTCCCATGCTCTCTGTGAGAAAGAGGCCGTGTTGGGCCTTGCCGCTGTCCAGCTCTCGGTCTACTTGGTATTTTGCACAGGTACATGGGGACAGACATGCTTGATCTCTGTACATGTCCCGGGTTGTATGCCATCTATACACAGTACCCAAGTACCCATGTAAGTACATACTTTACGTTTTGACATACTGTACGTAGATCCAAGTAGAACATCTGCACAGACTGCATGTGTACACATGTTGTTGATTTGCTGTCGCATCGAGGCCATAGCGGGGCACGACGTGTCTGGTTGTTATCGGCCGGTCTCAGCACAACCGTCTCGCTGACACCCTAGACTTTGAATGAAGGAAAGGAAAAAACCAGAAGAAAAGGAGAGGAAAAGGAGAAGAAGAAGAAAAAGAAGGACGTTGAGAATTTGGCATTCTTATATTCGTGGCTGTCCAAGCTACGAAATGGTAAGCTTCTCGTACCGTTCCACGCGACCTCCCTCGAGAGGTCCGTTGCGTCCCTGGCTTGACGATAAATTGTCCCCGTTAACGCCAGAGCCGCAAGTCTCAACTAGATCCTCTCCCAAAGGAGCTTCCCTTCCGAATCGTATCCAAGACAGTAGGCCGTGGAGCGTATGCCTCGTGAGTCTCTCTCCCCAGTTCTCCAAGTCATGGCCCTCCAATCCCCACGAGAGCGGAAACGCAGTCGCAAACTAACGCCGCATTTCCCCTCATCAACCCGCAGCATCAAGAAGGCCATACCCCTGGAAGCCGACACGCCGGTTTTCGCCGTCAAACTCATCCACAAGGGCTATGCCGTCAAGAACGGCCGCATATCCGCCAAGCAGATCGCCATGGAGGTGTCTCTGCATTCCCATATCGGCCAGCACCCCAACATCATCGAGTGGTTCGCCTCGGGCGAGGACTCGATATGGCGCTGGATAGCCATGGAGTTTGCCGAGGGCGGCGATTTGTTCGACAAGATCGAGGCCGACGTCGGGGTCCGCGAGGACATTGCCCAGCTCTACTTTGTCCAGCTCATCAGCGGAGTGAGCTTCATGCATTCCAAGGGCGTGGCCCACAGGGACTTGAAACCGGAAAACATCCTGCTCTCGTCGGAAGGAAGCCTGAAGCTGGCCGACTTTGGCATGGCGACCATGTTTGAGTACAAGGGCCAGCGAAAGACGAGCTCTACATTGTGCGGAAGCCCGCCCTACATTGCTCCCGAAATTCTTGCCTGCGGCAGGGCCGACAGGAAAAGTCCCAGCGCTGGCAAGTACTCTGCTGACCTCGTCGACATATGGTCGTGTGGTGTGATTCTGTTTGTTCTCCTCGTTGGGAATACGCCATGGGATGAGCCGTCCGCCAGCAGCTGGGAGTTTGGCGAGTACGTCAAGACATCCGGCCACAGCACAGATGCCCTGTGGAAGAGAGTGCCGCCGGAAGCACTCTCCCTGCTGCGCGGAATGATGTCGGTAGAACCTCAGGAACGGTTCAGTTTCCGGCAGATACGGCAGCACCCCTGGTATACGCGCCACAATCCTCTTCTTACGCCCGACGGCAAAATCACGGATCCTATTCATCTGGCCACGCAAATGCTACAGAGTCTGCGCATCGACTTCAGCCATCTGCCGTCTGTCTCACACAGGCCTTTCTTATCCAGCGTGGAAGACATGGATATCGATACAGGGCTCAATGCTGGGAGGTTCTCATCCACACAACCAGAGACGCCCATCGTGGACAGAGAATGGGATTGGGAACGTCCGGTCCTTCGATCAATGGCTGCCCCGGTTTCGTCACTGCCCCATCGCACGGCAAACGTGCGCCAGATGGTCCTGGACACACTGGCCGACGAACCGTCCATGTCACAATTCTCGCAGACTCCTGGTCCATCCATGACGCTCACGCAGCAAGCCCGTCGGTTTCACGACATTTGCCCCGCCGAATCGTTAACACGCTTCTTCTCCCACGTACCACCAACTCATCTGATCCAACTACTTAGCGATGCTCTACATCACTTGAATGTTCCGCTCGCACCAGTAACCCCTAACCCGAGTGGAAGCCCAGTCGCAAACATCAAGGTAAAGGCTGTGGATGGAAGACAACAGAGCTTGCATGGTGAGATTCAAGTGCACAAACAACCGTTGCCCGACGGCAGCGACGTGCTCGATGTTCGTTTCGTCAAGATCAAGGGAGATCCATTGGAATGGCGGCGCTTCTTCAAGAAGATTGTGGTTCTTTGCAAAGATGGCGTGTATGTTCCAGAGGCATAGAAGGTTCTGCCGCTGTGTCTGAAGTAATGCTGAAGGTCAATCAAGACAGAGACGGCTCAAGTAGTTTACCAATGTCGCCATTTACAGCGAACATTGACATGGCTTAAATTGACTTTGAAGCAAAATACTCGATAAGCGGGATGTTGTCAGAATAGGGACGAAGAATGTGAAGGGATCTGACCGACTCGCAAACGCATCAATCTGCTGCTGGCGCGCCGTCATTGAGCTGATCAACCCATTCGAATGCTGCCCAGCTCGTTAGCGATAGATCCCATGCAACAATCAGCCAAAGACAGCCTACTTTGCCGGCACATGGGGCATTGGCCACGAGAAGCTTCCTGCTTGATCCATTCTAGTATGCAGTGCTATAGACGTATGACGATTAGCGAAAGATGCAGCTCCGTACCGTGCATGCTGCGGCATGATCTATAAGCTCACCATGTGGAAGTTGTGGCCACATTTGCCCGACACTACAGAAGATTTCCGGGTCAGAAAAGCGGTTGGGAGTAATGAATGAGGAAGACAATCCGGGGGAGATGGGATATGATAAGATCTAACACAAACTACAGTCGTCGCCAGGATATTTGCACGTGGGACATGTCCCGTCGAAATGAACCTGGCAGATGCCGCATACGTCGTCTTCGGGAATATCCCAGCGCCAGGTGGCCACGGTGTTCCATTCTTTTATGGTGACCTTCATTTTTTTTTTTCTGTACAGAGGGCGCGTTCGTGCAGATGGACGAGCAAAAATGCTGGCGTGGTCGAAGAAGGACTGGCTGTCGTGATGCTCGTTGCGCGCCGCATCCCACGTCTCCAGTTGCAAGTTGCAAGTCGCAAGTGGCAGGTCGCAAACACGCATTGTTGGCGGCGCAATTGACCTTGATGTGGGGTCTGGTGGAGGTGGCCCAAGCTCCTTGCCACCAAGACCCGCCAAGGCCTGCCAACCTCGTTGTTTCGCTTGCTGCTGGGCGCATGTGGTTGGGTAGCTGGCTCTGCAGTTCCGTTGCATACAAATGACTGCATGTGCCGGCTTCTTCCTTCCTTTCTGGCTCAAGAATCCCGTGGGCACCAGAGCCGAGTTGGCGTTTGAACCACAAAACACCATACACCGCCTCGTATTCAAACCTCTCTCCTTTGTCGTCATATCCCTTCCCGGGCGACATTTGTACCCTGGAAATCTGCGAATATCTCCATCTGCCGAGGCTTCGGACTCCTGACTCGGACCGTTTGACCCGGCACGAGAGACTACCTGCCCAAAAGAAGTGCTTCGAGTGCCTCTCAAAAACTACTCGCTTCGGTTCTGGTTCTGATAGCAAACAGCGAGGCAAGGCTCGGAAACTGCAATACTTTCGACCGGCATTTCGCAAGTCTCGGCCCGCCGCGAGATAGGGGTGTGTCATGGCCTTTGTCGCGGTCGCCCGCAGCTCCCGAGTTGGTCTCTCCTCGTGGAGGACCAGAGGCATTTCCGCCAGCATTTCGTCCATGAGGAATTTGTCAAGCTACTTAGTCACACCAAAGGAGCTCCATGAGGCACTGAGGAAGAATCCTCCCTCGCCAATCAGCACTGATCCACGAGTGATACCCCTTTGCGCCTCGTGGTTCTTGCCTAACGATGGGCGAACAGGCATCCAGGTCTTCAGGGAGCAGCGCATCCCAAAAGCTCGGTTCTTTGACCTGGACAAGGTCATCGACAAGCACAGCCCTTATCCACATATGCTGCCGGATGCTAAGGAATTCGCAGCTGCATTGAGTGAACTGGGAATTCGCAAGGAGGACACAGTCGTCGTTTACGACACCAAGGAGCTTGGTATATTCAGTGCCCCTCGAGTTGGCTGGACCTTCAAGATATTTGGGCACGCCAATGTTCATATCTTGAACAATTTCAAGCTCTGGGTGGAAGAGGGCTTGCCTACGGAATCGGGCGAGCTGTACAGCGTGGAGTGCTATCCATATCCCATTCCAAAGCTCGACGATGGCAAAGTAGCCAGCTTTGAAGACGTCAAGGAGGTGGCCATGGATTATAACAAGGAAGGAGCTGAGGGAGTGCAGATCCTTGATGCGCGTCCCAACGGCAGATTTGAAGGTGTAGATCCCGAACCGAGAGAGGGTCTATCATCTGGCCACATGCCTGGTTCCATCAATATACCGTTCAGCGCCTTGCTGGATCAGCAAACCAAGGCATTTCCCTCGGCAGAAAAGCTGCGTAGTATATTAGCACAGAAGGGCGTGGACCCAAACAAGCCCATCATCTCCAGTTGTGGCACCGGAGTTACTGCCTGTGTTGTCGATGCTGCTTTGGAGGTCGCTGGTTATGGATCTCCCGCGTCGCGAAAGGTCTATGATGGAAGCTGGACGTGAGTTATACATCATATTATGGTCTTGATTATGGGAAGATTTTCTTCTTTTTGCTAACCATACTTGTTACACAGTGAATGGGCCCAACGAGTTAAGCCATCAGACAATCTGATCTTGAAAACGGAGAAGTGAAGCAGAAGTGTGCACCTGGCGGTTTCATTTGTGCTTTTTGACAAGGCAGGCAACAGAGTAGACGGATTTCTAACACACGATACCCCTTACTGCTTACTTTGTCTGTTGAGTATCGTCCACACATATGTCCTCATATTCGCCTTCCAAGATTTGATGTTTTTTTTTCCTTGTCCCAGCCTTACTTGGCTTGGGCTTTTCCACTCCTTGTACGAGATATTCACGGTTCCGGGATCTAGTGAAGACTGACCGTTGGCACTGTACACTTTACTAACTTGTTGCTTTTGAATTGTGAGCTGATGGCGCGGATCCAGCGCGAGCGCGAGCGAGCGAGTGAGTGTTGAGGTGTGTAAATGAGTGAGCGAGTTCCTGGTCTTCGCTGGTTGAAGCAGTTTTCCGCATGACATGTCGATTTAATATTACCTTAGTCTTTCTTCATCTCTGCTAGCAATGTATTACTCATTTTTTTAAATTGTATCAATTCTTGACATATGCTTTGTAGTCGTGTCCGAATGAAGTGCTATCCATTTCCCTGCTTCTCACTTTCGCTCTTTCATCTGTTAACGCCGGCTCGACGAGCAGGAGGGGACGAAAACACTGGATCCACTTTCCCACGTTCCCTGCCACACAAGCCAGAGCATGCAACTGATTGGCCACAATCGAGCCATTAGGGCTCGCCAAACCCAAGCGCACCCAAAAACAAAAAAAATTCCCCAATTGCCTAGAGTGCCAGCCAGTCCGCCCCGCCAAGCAGCGCGAAAAGTTAGCCAGCCAGCTGAACCCGTATCGCCGGACGCACACTCCCCATCACTAATCACCGACACAGCGCCCGCGCCGAAATCAATCCGCCTTTCGACGACAACCGCAACACATCGATCATCATGGCTGACCGTGGACGTGGCGGTGGTTTCGGATCCCGAGGTGGTGACCGTGGTCGTGGTCGTGGACGTGGCCGTGGTCGACGAGGCGGCAAGAATGAGGAGAAGGAGTGGCAGCCTGTCACCAAACTTGGCCGTCTGGTCAAGGCCGACAAGATCAACAGCATGGAGGAGATCTACCTGCACTCGTTGCCCATCAAGGAGTTCCAGATTGTCGACAAATTCCTGCCCAAGCTCAAGGATGAGGTCATGAAGGTGCGAAGCGATATACATGCCCTAATTTTTTTCTCTCCCTTTGCAACCATGTTGGAATAGCGAGAAGAGCTACAACCGCGGCATCATATTCTCTCATACGGACCGAAGCGACTACGAAAGAGATGGGAAGAAAAAAGATTCTATATACATGTCTTGAAATAAAAGGGTCCAACAAGGGCGCAGGGAGACGCGTTACAGACTTGACGGAGAGAAGCTATATAATGCCTTGGGGAATTACGCTCGTACAATCTCTTTCCAACAGATCAGAACACTTATACTAACGCATCTTTTCTTCTTTTTCTTGTTCTCCAAATTTAGATCAAGCCCGTTCAGAAGCAGACCCGTGCCGGTCAGCGAACTCGATTCAAGGCTGTCGTCATCATTGGTGACTCGGAGGGCCACGTCGGTCTCGGCATCAAGACCTCCAAGGAAGTCGCTACTGCCATCCGTGCCGCCATCATCATCGCTAAGCTGAGCGTCATTCCCGTCCGACGAGGCTACTGGGGTACCAACCTCGGTGCTCCCCACTCCTTGCCCTCCAAGCAGAGCGGCAAGTGCGGTTCCGTCACGGTCCGAGTACGTTGTGTCCCGTTGTCCAAATCCCAATAGAACTGCTCAGAACATTCGAGCGTTTCTACCTCATTACCTCCAGCACCAACGGCCAAGCTGTGCACTATCCGACACAGTAGTCGAATTGGACTAATGCGTGTTCTTCCTCTCTTCACAGCTTATCCCTGCCCCCCGAGGTACTGGCCTCGTCGCCTCCCCCGCCGTCAAGCGATTCCTCCAGCTCGCCGGTGTCGAGGACGCATACACCTCATCCGCCGGCTCGACCAAGACGCTTGAGAACACCCTCAAGGCCTGCTTCGTCGCCGTCTCCAACACCTACGGTTTCCTCACACCCAACCTGTGGAAGGAGACTAAACTCATCCGAAGTCCCCTGGAGGAATTTGCGGACACCCTCCACATCAAGAAATACTAGGTGGAATCTCGGTTTTATAAAGACAGTTTGCGGAGGGCTGGAAAAACGCGGTGCGCGGAGTCACGATTCATTGTGTTTCATTGCATGGTTGGCCGGCTAGGGATATTCTTGACTACTACGGCCGCGAGCCATAATGGTCACGGTCTAAATGATGAAATCTTTTCTTTTTTCACCCGTTCAAAAGTAGAAGCTTTTTTTTTTGTTGTTGTCGTTGTTTTGTTCCTGTGGAATTACAATATCCACGTCTTTGCTATGCTTGTTGGCTGCATGTTTGTGTATGCGAATAGGTTTTAGCCATCATGTTGCCGGGCATCGAAAGCCACACTATACTTGGCTAGGCTGGCAACAGGCGTTGCTCAATTCTGGTCGAACGTGTTCAAGATTTGGGAGGCTAAAGAGAAGACGCGAGCGGCTGAAGTCTACAAGCTGCCTAGCGTCTCATTCTTGCCCTTCCGAGCCGCAAGAACTACAGGCCTTGGCATCCTGGTGGCTCCAGGCTCATCCCGCCTCGCGAGCGCCCCTGTATGGCCCTTTTCTGAAGACGACTCTTACCGCAGTTCTGTCCTTGCAAGGGACGGTACAAAGATATTTTGGCCACATTTTTTGTGGGCCAAAACTATTTTCTAGTTCCGGCGTTGCGTCTCACTCACTCGTTCGAATTCATGCGGCTCTGGCAGATCTTGGCATACCGCAGCGTCCGCAGCGCTGATTTACGCCGACACGCCCGGCCTTACATCGAGGGAGGGAAGGAAAAAAAAAAATCGCACAATAATCTGCCGCGAAAACGAACCAGAAGAAAAAAGAAATTCCATCGTCTGGCTCGTGCTTCGACGAAGACAAGATTCGAACTTGCGCGGCCGAAGCCACAAAATTTCTAATTTTGCTCCTTAACCACTCGGACACTTCGTCGTGACGTTGCACAGGGGCGAGTTATGTTGAAAAATAAGGGAGCTTGTACCATGAAGCTGCGTCGGAGACGGGCGACGTCGGGCTGTGGTTTTGCTTCGACGCACGACAATGATTCGGGCATTTGTTTTGTGCTGCCGAGCAAGGTACTATTGAGCACATTCTACTGGGTCTGCCACAAGTCAGCCGGGGTTTGCGTTTGCTGCTGTTCCCGCCCGTGTCCGGGCACGACAATGGCGCGTTCTTGCGACCTCTGCGACCTCTCTCTCTCACACGTCGCAGGTTTCATGGCCCCACTCGCCCACTTGTGCGTCGTGACCCGTCATCCCGCACGACCAATGACCGGCGTCGGATCTGCCGCTCGTCCAACGTCCTAAGCGCCGGGAGCTGTGGTGCTTGGCCCAACGGGGCTTGGCGGCCGCCATGCGTCTCGATTCCTGGGCCACTGACGAGCCACAGAGACGATGCTGCACCTGTATTGGCACATGCAGTCTTTTCCCAACCACAGCCAGGGGCAGGGGCAGAAAAAAGAATCCGACGTGCATCATGGACATCAGGACCTTTCCAAGCGCATCGGAGGGCTTCTCAGCCGCCTTCTCAGTCGAGAGAATCCAGACCGTCCCCCCTTCTCCCCCATCCCTCGGTAGCCTCTGATCATCATCTTCATCTCCATGACAGATAACGGTATGAGCAGACGGCAGCTCCGTGCATGACGAGAGTCGCATGCTCCATCTCCCAACCAAGGCGCAACCCATCTACCCGTGTTTCGCCGCCGCCAGCCTCGTACACTGGCTGTCGCAAGTCTTGAAGCTTTGATCGCGCCGGTATACCAGCATCCGGCCTGTGGACATCCATCCCGTCTGCCTGGTCGGCACTGCCTGGCCTCCTCGGGACTTTTTTCTTTTTTTCTTCTTCTTCTTCTTCTTCTTTTTCTCTGCGACCAGCCCCATCGCACACGGTGCCCCGGTCTCACATTGCGTCTGATCTCGGCTGTCCTCTCGACGGGAATACATCCAACGGCCCCTGAATTCCCAAACCGCCGTCCTTTCTTCTGCCGAGGTTCGTGGGGTACCTCAGCGCGGGGGACCATGACGGTCCGTCTTGTGCGTTGGCTGCCGATCAAAGCTAAGAATAGAGCCAGAGTCCAGCCTGTGTCGGGATCAAGCGTCTCTCGCCCGTGAATCGGTACCTCGAAACTCGAAACTCGAAACTCAAACTCCTCTCCAGCCATCACCCCGTGTCTTCCCCATCCGCCGTCACATCACGACGAGGTTGCCCTCGGTTCCATCCTGCCCCTTGTTTGAGGACGGCACAGCGAAAACCTATCCGGTCTTCTTGCTTCCGTCATCCGCTGGGCTCAGAGCTCCCGTTTTTCTTATTTGGTTTTTGACGACTCCTGCATAGCTTATAATTGTGGTCACATTTGGAGACTCATTTCTATAAGCAGCTGTGGTTGTCAGTTTGTGCCAGCAACGCAGCTCCTCCAATCTCGGCCACACGTACAAGCATTCAGGCTTTTCTTGCATCTGCCTGCCGTCGACTCAGGAACAGGTAAAAGTAGGCTGGCAACAGGGTACCCTTGTCCCTCATCGTGTCGCAGGTCGACACTCGTTATTCCCGCTCAGACTGCACCACCGATCCGTCATGGCGGGCCAATACGGGTACCGCGAGCTTATTCGCAGACAATTTACTACTCAGAAACTGAGTTTCCACTTCCTCTTCTGGGCAATCCATGTGGCCATTTTTGCGTACGGCTGGTGAGTAGACGGGATACTTTTTGTTTCTAGTGCTTCTTTCGTTTTCATCTTTTTCATCTTTTCCATCTTTTCCATCTTTTCTATCTTTTCCATCTTTTCCATCTTTTTTTTTTTTT
>SRPV01001174.1:0-10117 GCA_018360135.1 Claviceps sorghi | reverse complement strand
GTATATGCCAAAAAAAAAAAGAAAAGAAAAGAAAAAAAGAAAAAGAAAAAGAAAAAGAAAAAGAAAGGAAAAAGAAAGGAAAAAGAAAAGCCACTGACCATCCCCCACCAAACAGGGCTCTCGTCTTTCTCGTCCTCTGGCCCATGCCCCTCTACGGCTCCGGCTACATCTTTTCCAAAAAGTTCTTCACCGGCTGGGTCGCCGTGGGCATCATCTGGATCTTTTGCTCCTTCTTCGCCGTGGGCCTGTACCCCGCCTGGGAGAGCAGGCAGACCCTGATCAAGGTGGCGAGGCTCCTCGCGACGGGCCAGAAGCCACGACCTATCCTAGAGGGCGAGTCGCCGCAGCAGGTTCCGCCGGAGAGCTCGGCCGGTGGCGCGACACCAGCTGCCAAGACGGGATTTGTGTCCAAGGTCGGATGAATGGTGGTTTCCCCCCCCTTGTATATACGCCTCTGTTGAGTCACGTATTCCTCTAATCTTTTCAAACTTCCCCATCGCCAAAGTATCTCTTGTCTCTAGTCTCGAGCTGAATGTACCCATGAGAGATTTCCCAAAAAGCCCACTTCTCCCATCGTGCCTGGTGGTCTCGCCCCCCGAGCTATTCCGTCCCGTTCCCGTAAAGCGTAGCCCGTCTTACCCTCTTGACTTGATTCCCAAAACAACCCATCCCGCAGATAGCCTCCCAACTTCCACGCCCACCCGCGTCAAATAGACAAAAAAAAAACCCCACCGAGGATTCTAATCCCCATTCTCCCCCCCGGCATCGTCCCCATCGCGCTCACCACCCAGAGCATCATAAAACCTGCGCACAAACGCGTCCAACCCCGCCAAAAGCCTACCCCACGGTCAGCACAGCCGATCCTCACAATGTCACCAGGTCCCTTACTCCATCAACCTCCCCATCCTATCCACCATCCGCGCCATGCCCCTCCGATGGCTCTCGACCTCGGCGACAACCGACCGCAGCAGCACGACAAAACACCGCACCAAAAAGATGGCCTCGTCCTGCGCACCAGGAACAACGACGCGACGCCTTTACGCCCTCGGTTAAATCTCCACTTTCTGCGCAATGGGTCGCATGGACTCACCCTGGGGGACGTTCTTCTCGCATCGTGCACGACGATATAATATGTCCGCAGATCACGAGCGCCCTTTCATGTGCTCGACGTATCGGAGTGAACGATGGGCGCGAACGCTAGAGGCGCGTCGTGGTCTGGTTCGAGATGGCGACGTGACGTTGCGTATTTGGTTCATGGAAGACTCTGGCTGGTTCTATTTGGTTTTTCTTTCTTCTGTTCTCCTCCTTCAGCTGCGTGTGCTGGCTCTGGGTCGACGTGTTGTGTCTCCTTTTCTGCTCCCTTTTTGGCACCTCCATTCCTCCTGCTATTGTTTCTTCCTCCCAAGACGAACAATGGATTTATTGGAGCCGAGACGTGCATTCCAATGCCTTCTTTTCCTTTTTTTCTTTTTCCTTCCTTCTTTTTCCGTTCTATTTTTCTTCTTTGTTATTTCGTTCTTTTTTTTATTAATGTTAAAAAAAAAAAAAAAAAAAAAAAAAAAACCAAGGTCAAATCAGATAAAGTGCTTTGGCGCAAGGCCGGTTTAGCGACAAGCTGCCACGCCAAGGCTCTCCCCACGGTGCTATTTCGTGTTGTCAGTCTGCCTGTTTGACCATCTTCCTGAACAAAGTGCATGTAGAAACGAGACAAAAAGACACTGCCGAAGCAGCTTGCAAAAAATGCGTGTCGTCATTTACTGAAGCGAGCAAAAATGAAAATGGCGTTGCTGCCCCGTACTGGAATCGAACCAGTGATCTTGTCATTACTAGTGACACGCTTTACCACTGAGCCAACGGGGCTACGGAGGTTAATGAGCATTGATGCCCTTATTCCACAGTACAAGTGTGACGCCTAGCCGAGGTAATAGTGGAAGCGCAATGACGCCGAGACTGGTGACATGTCAGATAGTGGTGACGATGACTATGCATCTAGCCTCCGTGCGCGCGGACAGTAGATGGACAAGATCTGGCAGCGTTGAAGCGGGCTGCCTTTGTGCAGCGCCTGGCGGTTGTGATTCCGATGTTAATGCTGGCAGCTGCTGGAGGCAGTTGGCAGTAGACAGTAGGCAGTAGGCAGCTGGCACTAAATTACAAAGAGACAAATTGCTGCTGTCAATGGAGAAGTGATTTTTCCCCGTCTGGTCATTTCCAAACCAAACATGTTCTGGATCCATCCGAAGCTAAACCCAATTCAAGTCTGGTCAACCTCCATGACCGCGGCGGCTCTGTCCGCACTGCGCAGCCATCGGCGTTGACTCGCCCCCTTGGTACCTTTTTTTTTTTTTTCCCTCTTTACGACGGGCCTCTTCTCTTGGTGAGCTGACTCGTGTTTGGATTTGCAGTCCACCATCTTGCTTCTGTGGAGAGGCGCTGCTTCGCGTCTCGGCCCGTTGACGACTGACCACGAGCAAAAGAGCAAAGAGCAAAGAGCAAAGACGAAAAGAGAAAAAGAAGACAAAACCAAGGCTCACAGACGCCCCCCCCCTTGCCCTTGACGCAGCCGTGAACCACGATCGTCCAATGGTGCATCCCATCGCCGAGGCCGAGCTGCAGGGCCGTAACGCCGACGGCATTCCATTCCGCGCCAGACCTCACCATGTGCACCACACGTGGGCGAGAACCTTCTCGTCGATGCCCGAGCTCTACATCCAGCCCGAGTCCCTGGCCGAAGTGGAAAAGGCCGTCTCGCTCGCCCGCCAGTGTCGTCGGCGCATCGTCACCACGGGCTGCGGCCACTCGCCGTCCGCCCTGACGTGCACGTCGAGCTGGATGGTCAACCTCGACCGGTTCAACAAGCTGCTGTCGGTGGATGCCGAGTCCGGCGTCGTGGTCATGCAAAGCGGCATCCGGCTGTACGCGCTGTGCGAGGCGCTCGAGGAGCACGGTCTCGCCATGCCCAACCTGGGCAGCATCAACCAGCAGTCCATGGCCGGCGCCATCTCGACGGGGACGCATGGCAGCAGCGCGCAGCACGGCCTCATGTCCGAGGACGTCCTGGCCCTCGAGGTGACGCTCGCCGACGGCCAGACCCGGGCCTGCTCTGCCGAGTCCAGCCCAGAGCTCTTCCGCGCCGCGCTGCTCTCCCTCGGCGCCCTGGGCATCATCACCCAAGTCACCTTCCGCGCCGTCCCGGCATTCACGCTCAAGTGGACGCAGACCGTCGATGCCGACTCCCGGCTCTTCCGCTCCTGGCCGCGCGACCTGTGGACGCAGAGCGAGTTCGTGCGCGTATGGTGGCTCCCGCACACCAGGAGGGCCGTGGTCTGGCGCGCGGACAAAACCACCGAGGCACATCGCGAACCCCCCGCGAGCTACTACGACGGCGCCCTGGGCTACTACCTCTACCACAACCTCCTGTACGCGGCGCAGTTCGTGCCGCGCCTCCTGCCCTGCATCGAGTGGTTCGTCTTCGGCATGCAGTACGGCTTCGCCAACGGCTCGACCCGCTCCGCCGTCCAGCCCAGCCGCAAGGCCCTGCTGCTCAACTGCCTCTACTCGCAGTTCGTCAACGAATGGGCCCTCCCGCTGCGCAACGGACCCGAGGCCCTGCGCCGGCTGTCCTCGTGGCTCAACCACCTCACGCCCGACGACCCGGACTACCTGCCTCCCGGCATTCCCTTCTCGGCCGACGGCCTGTACATCCACGCCCCCGTCGAGGTGCGCGTCAGCGACACGTCCCGCGCGCCGCCTCACCTCCGGCCGTACCTCGACCCCACCGTCGACGACGGGCCGACTCTGTACCTCAACGCGACGCTGTACCGTCCCTACTGGCGCGATCCGCCCTGTCGCGACCGCTACTACGAGGCCTTTGAGTGGCTGATGAGGGACCTGGGCGGCCGGCCGCACTGGGCCAAGAACTTTGAGACGCCCCGCCGCGACATCGAGGCCATGTACGGGGACAGGCTGCGCGAGTACCGCGCCGTCCGCGACCACGCGGACCCCGAGGGCATGTTTGTCGGGCCCTGGCACCGGGAGCGCATCCTGGCCGACTCGGGCGGTCACAAGCTCGGGCTGGAAGAGGTGGAGGTT
The DNA here is from genome assembly GCA_018360135.1 of Claviceps sorghi. NCBI lineage: Eukaryota > Fungi > Ascomycota > Sordariomycetes > Hypocreales > Clavicipitaceae > Claviceps > Claviceps sorghi. The sequence continues at coordinate 6,028 of SRPV01001174.1, read as the reverse complement.
TCCAGGACGAGGGCTCCGGGTGGCGGTCTCGTCACGGAGGGTGTCGTTGAATAAAGCACGAATCATGTCTGGACCGCAACACCGCAACATCGCACGCCACCGAAAATATCCATATTAAGTCCTACGCTACGCGGTGTCTGCACCGACCCAGCCCGTACAAAGAAAACAAAAAAAAGGACAAGAAACCACCCGCCTAAAGGCCACGCGGTCTTCGCACGGTACTCTGCCCAGCGTAGTCCCGCTCATCCGATGCACGCCCGGATGCAGCGAGTAACTTGGCCAATGCGGCAAATGAGCCAAAGGAATCGTGCAAAAGAAGAGCGACGGAGAAGAAGCACGAGAGAGAGAGCGACAGCGCCAAAGTGCCATGGGCGCCGGTTCGGGGCGTGGTGAGAAGACTCTCGTGACGGTACCGCATGAGCCATTGTAGATAATTTGTGGGTGTGGTTTTGTGCATGGTTTCCTTTCTGCCATTGTCATGTCTTTTTCATGTCCTTTTCCTTTTCTTTTAAAAAGCCCAGTTCATAAAGAAAAGAAAAGAGAAGAGAAGAAAAGAAAGAAAGAAAAGCTCTGCCTAAGCCTCCCAAGGATCCTGGTTGGAACCATGTGGGTGCAACGTCGTAAAAGCCGAGCACGAAATTATAAATTGAGCTTCTACGTTCTTAGCCCGCACGACTCTGCGTCGCACTGGTACGACTCCGCTCGTCCTCTTCCTCAATCACGTCGCTCAATCTCGTCGGATGATGGTGTCGTGGCACAGTCTCCCATCCAGGAGCCCCATACCCTTGCCCGCTGTAGTCTTGGGGTTCATGGTACGTGCCCGTCCACTTGCTCTCGTCCGCAGACGCAGACGCAGACGCAGACGCAGAAACAGACTCGTGTCCCCCGCCGGGCGCGTTTGGCGCCCCGTAGTCCTCTGTCTCCAGATCAGAAACCGATGGCCCGGAGGGCGGTGCGGCAACAAAGGGAATCCTTTGTCCTCGAAAGTCGAGAACAAAGCTGCCTGCGGCATCCACAATGTACTCACCTCTGCTGAAAACGCCCTCTGCCTCTGGTTCCCCAGCTCGATCGGACTGTGAATGTGGCTGTGGTTCCGGTTCCTGAGACTCGGGCTGGTACAAAGTGCCGCTGGGACCGGCTGCCGCGACTGGTGATGGAGGTGTGGTGGTGGGCGGTGCCTGTGAGCGCTCTGGGCCGCAGCCTCGTTGCGCATACTCTTGTTGATCTGCCGCGGCGTCCCTCGCTGTTGCTGGTCGGCCAACACCTCCGTGTGTCATTGGCGTCATGGGGACGACTTGAACTCCTCCGACGATAGTTGGCTGGCCAGACTGGAGGGAAAACGTCCGGCCTCGCTCTTCTTGTTCTCTGCGTCCAAGCTCTTCCCACGCCCGTCGTGCTTCTTCCTTGGAGATGGATAGTTCCTTGCGCATTTCGGCAAGCTGCTTCTGGGCTTTGGATGACCCTCTCTCGTGCTCAACCGCGTCCCGAATAGCATCAGCACGATCGCGTCGTTCTCTCTCCAAGGCCGTCTCGAGCATGGCGGTGACTTCTTGAGCTCGTTCAAGCTCCGTTCGAGTCTCGAAGAACCATCGCTGGAACTTCCTTTCTGAGCTGGCCCGCAGACGCTGAAGCTCCACCACGGCGTGAAACAAATTGGCACCTGCCGCCGACAGATCCGTCACCTGACGGGCTAGTTGTTGGCTCAAAGGGTCGCGATTGACGTCATCCTTGTTCTGCTCCAGCTTTCGGATCCAGTAACTGGTCAGACCCTCCCAATGAGCTGACAGAGTCTCCCAGCGCTCAAAAGCATGAGGAAACGAATTGCGAGGTTTGAATGACTGCGCAGGTTGTGTTGCGGTTTCCAATGGAGGCGCGTTGGAGCCAAATCCTTGTTGTTGTTGTTGCTGCTGCTGCTGCTGCTGCTGCTGGCTCGTATTTGAAGCAGTTAGTTGCGGCATCTGTTGATGCTGTTGTGGCGGTGATGATGGTTGTTGTTGGTGGTGATAGTGGTGGTGACGGCTCTGATGATATATGGACGTCTTCGCAGTCGATTCAGCAATCGGGTTTCGCGGAGGTTCTACGGTTTCTCGAGCAACCTGGCCGTGACCGCGTGGGTCAGAGTGCAGGTGCTGCTGCTGTGGTTCTGCGGCAGCAGATCGACGTTCGGCATTCCTTCTTCGCGTTTCCTCCAGCAAGCGAGCTTCATGTTCAGCTCTGCTTCGTTCATGAGCAATTTGTTCGGCCTCTGCTCTCTGTCTCGCCTCTCTAGCGACTCGTTCTTGCATGATTATTCTGGGGCCTCGAATTCCGGACGGTGAGCTCGTGGGAGCGGGTCCTGCCGTCGGCCGGCGAGAGCCCATTGTGCCAAAACCACTGGTGGTTGCGGGAATTCCGCTGGTGGCAGCCATGAGGTCAGCCATATCAGAGGATTCTTCCACGACGTCGGGAGTATACGGGTTTGGGTGCCGAAGAGCCTCCTCGAGAGCAAACAGGATAGCACTATGGGTGTTCCTGGACACTCGTACAGTCCGGTACGGCTCACGTTGATTCCCAAAGGATGACGGATGAGGAGTGTCGGAATATTGAGACGATGCGCAGTCTGATGAAGGGATTTCCTTCTCGAAGTCTTCGGCTAGATACTCGTAGTCTCTTTTGGAGTACACACTAGCACCGTCTTGGAAAAGTCTGGAGCTCAGTTCGGTAATGGAGGAATCAGGACGAGCACGAGCAAACGGGTTCGACGCAGCAGGACTGGGCGTGAATCCAATCGAGGCAGCGGCAATGTGGACTTGGCGTGGCTCTGGAATGTGGATGGAGGCACCTTCAAGGATCGGGGTCCGGCGAAAAGATGGCTGAAGCGAGAAAGCTGGGATGGAGAGTCTGTCAACAGAATATTGGTCGGGGATACCGTCAGGATGGAGTGACGGGTGCGTCAAAGGTAAGGACAAAGGCAAAAACTGCTGGTCTTGTTCGTGATAGGACGCGGTAGGGTCGTGGTCGTGGTGGTCGTGATTATGGTCGTGGTCGTGGTCGTGGTCGCGGTCGCGGTCGCGGTCCTGGGTCTCGTCATCAAGCAGAGACTCGGGTGGCTGGAACACCTGGGACAGAAAGTCTGTTGAAGCCACGGGGGCCGGATGTGAGGGAGACAAGATGACAGGCTCACCACCAGCGCGAAGGTGGCAGCCGGCGAGCGAACTGGCTTTTTTTTTTCTGTTCTTTTTCTTCTTTCGTTTCTCTTTTCCTTCCTTTCCTTCCTCTTTTTTTCGGAAACCCTGGAATGCCCGGAAACCCGTCAAGCCAACGTGGCGCTGGCACCCTTACTGTGACCGTGGAGAAACAAAGACAAGATGCTTCCAAGACAGACTTCCGGGGCGGCGCAAATCAGCAATAGGAGAGGGAGACAGGAGCAAAAGAGGGCATTGGTGTGAAAATGCGCCTGCACGCGGAGCAGACGGCTTGACGCGCGGCGCCCAAGGCGAGTGACGGGAGACACGAGACACGAGACACGAGACACGAGACACGAGACACGAGGAAGCGGTGATGTCAAAATGGTGGTGGCGGGAAAAGCGAACCAGGCCGGGCCAGACCGGACCAGACCAGAGTCACCAGACCAGGCTGGATGGATGGATGGATGGATGGAGCTACACAGAGCTGGTGCTGCAGCTGGCACACGCCAGGGCGACGGGCGGGCCGGCAGCTGCGACGGCAACTGTCTAACTGTCTGGTCTGGTCTGGTCCGCTGCTGTGCCGAGACCGCGGGGCTGACAGGCAATGTTGGTGCACAGGTGCTGGGCAGCTGCTTCAGCTGGCGGACCAGGCCGTTCATTGTCAATTGATCATTGATGTCTGGTTGGCGCGAAAATCGAGGGGGCTGGCAACCAGACCCACCCGACTAAGCAGGGCACAACTTCTCCAGGGTGGTGTCCGGCCTGGACCCGGACCAGCCTGGTGCAATTTCACGAGAAGCGCAGAATCAATGCATTGCATAATCTGCATGTGAGGCTCGTCCTGGCGTGCATAAATCACGACGTCTAATTTCTTTTCGTGTCAGTCGTCGAAGCAGTCTTTTCTATCCTTCTTCCTTTTCTCTCTCACCAGACTCTGGTCTCAACCTTGATTCGTTTTGTCTAAGCATACAAATTGAGTGGTATTCATTCAATCAAGCAGTCTTGGGGACTCTGGTCTGGTCCCTTGCCCTGCACGCCGCCGGCCCCAAACTTGAAACAGTTCAACACATATGCTTCACACAGTGTCCAGCAGCACAACCTCGGCCTCTTCCGACCCGATGCTCTCAACCGATAGCTTGTCGCCAGCAACGACATCCTCGACAAATGCACCGTCGCCCTCATAGAGTTCAGCATCCTCTCGCCCATCCAGACGGATCTTGGCCTTGCCGTTCTTGCACTTGGGTACATGCACAAACACTCTCCTCTTGGTCTCCTGAGTAGCATTTGCGCCCACGACCCATTCAAACGTGTTCTTTGGCGCAATGATGCCTGCCCCCATGACGAAATCGGCGTGGATAGGAATCGTGTTGGGGATGACAGCCTCGGCATCTTCCTCCTGCTCATTGGTGGCGTCTTTGCCGCCTTTGATCGGACTGAGAATCTTGACAAACTCCTTGCGCTTGTCCTCCTCGCTGAAGTGACGGGTATGGTAACGGGGTTGGAGCCCTCTCTTCCACGGAACCACCCAAATCTGCAGGAAGTGCACCGGATCAGACATGTGCTCGTTGAATTCCGAGTGCGCGATGCCGGTGCCGCCCGTCGTGAACTGCACGTCGCCTCTGTGCATTCTGTAAAACATATCCGACTGACCGCCCTCCTCCCCCTTTGTCAACATGGAGTCGCGATGCGTCAGCTCACCCGACAATATGTAGCTGAAGATTTCAAAGTCGCGATGTGGATGCGTGGGGAAGCCCGACATGGGCTTGACCCGGTCCTCATTCAGAACCCGCAGCGAGCCAAACCGGGTGAATTTGGCATCGTACCAGTCTGCGAAGGAGAAACTGTGGTATGATTTCAGCCAGCCATGATCGCTGCGACCACGGGCACTGGATCGATGCGGCGTGATCTTGGCTTGGCGAAGCACCGTCTGGGACATGTTGCCGGCGGACTTGATCATGGACGGCTCTCGCGCCACTGATGGAGTGAAACGATCAGAGGATAGAACCCCGGTAATTCTGGTAAGTTGGTGAGTGATGAATGTGAATTTATCGGTTCCTGGTGAAACAACAACGAGAATGGAGAATAAGGCAGCTAAAATTGAAGCCCAGAGCGTGAAGCGTGACATATATACTGGCAATGGGCTCGGTGTGCAGAATCAGGGAGAAACCTCGCGGAAATGCTGGATGGGGAGATGCGAATAGATCCTGCTGTTGATTATTCACGATTTCAAAGGTAATGTGTTTGAGGCAATGGACGATGACGACATATTTATAAACACACGACAGGAAAGACTTTTGTGGCGGCGGACGTCCTTTCCTTACTTACCAATCGATTCTTAAGCGTTCGCCTTCTTTTTCTGGTACAATTTGTACGCATTACCTCATGCTGACTGATGTGGTCACCCAAGAGTGGTAGTCGTAAGTGCCGGACTCGGTACGTACTACGCGCCCCGGCTCCACTTCCAGTGATTCTCCGCACCGAACTGCAGACGAAATCACGTGATGCCATACATCCCCAAGTTCGCAGTCTCAAGCGGCCAAGCCACAACCAATGCGTTGGCAAGCGCTTTTCCACTGTTCCAGCGAACTTGTCCCGTGCTCGTGCATGAACACGTTTTGGGTCCCTTGTGTGATCCGCACATGTCAGGCATGTCCCGAAGGCCAGCAGTCGAAGCCGCGGCACAGCGCCTCACGTAGTTGAGTGTTTGTGCCGTACGTGGTTGTTGGTTGTGCTTGTGGCCTCTGCTGTCTGTTGCGGCAGGAGGGGAACGCCTCTCACGGGAGGGAACCGACATGCCCACAAATGAAAAAAAAAAAAATGAAAAAGAAAAAGAAAAGAAAAAAAAAGAAAAGAAATAGCAA
>SRPV01001173.1:0-10123 GCA_018360135.1 Claviceps sorghi | reverse complement strand
AGAAAAGAAAAAAAAAAAAACCACCGGCGCCACGAAAATGCGTCGCAGGCCCAGAGGGAGTCGATTGTGCAGCCAAAAGGGGGTGCGAAAAAAAACAGGAGAAGCAGAGGTCGAGGAGATTTGAGATTTGAGGGGCTGGGTCTGGTCAAGCGTGCGTTGGCGGCTGTGGGCGTGTGGTCTGGTCTGGTTGGTTGGTGACGGGATGCAGGTTGACCAGGCAGAATGCGAGGAGAGAGGGAATGAGGGAATGAGGGAATGAGGGAACGGGGGAACGGGGCACGAGGAAGGGGAAGGGGAAGGGGAAGGGGAAGGGGAAGGGCTGGAAGGGGAAGGGGAAGGGGAACGGGGGAATGAGCGACCAGAGGGCACAGGCACAAGCACAAGCACAGGCACAGGCACAGGCACAGGCACAGCTCCTACGGGGGCAAACCTGGCTGCACTGGGGACATCAAACCCGCCCGAGCTTGGGGCTCAGGCCTGTCAACGGCAGGCGGTCGGCAGGCGGTCGGCAGGCGGTGACTGGAGGCACCAGGACCAGCGACCAGCGACCTGGTTCCGCCAACAGCGCGCGTGGTCCCCGACCGAGGCGGCAATGGATCAATGCAACGGATCAACCATGGCGACAAGGCGCGAGCGGTCGTCGTGCAGCGCAGAGCCACGAACCAGGATGGTAAAGGAACATGGACGGGCCCCGAGTCGCCGAGCAAGGGCAAGCCGAGATGCTCCGTCCATCCATCCATCCATCCACTCGCTGCTCAGCTCAGGGGCCCTCCCAGGCCCCTCCCAGGCCGCCCCTCCCAGGCCCCTCCGTGCACCTGGCCATCGATGACGGCCCCGTTGCTGGGCGAGGCGCCCCCCAGTGGAGAGGTGGAGAGGGCCCGGCGACTGGGGCCTCGTGGCTTGTCTGGAGAAGACCAGACTGGACCGGACGGATTGGCCGTCGTCATCCTGTGCTTGTTGCGTGTTGCGTCGCGGGAAAGGAGCGTCTTTCCGCTGCATCACGTGCATCACGTGCATCACTGCGGTGGCGGAACGCCGGCCTGCGCCTGCCTGGTTTGGCCGGCTTGGAGAGAATGCCCGAGATGGATGCCCGAGACGGATGCTCGAGACGGATGCCTGAGACGGATGCCTGGTAGCCGACGGATTCCCAGATGCCGAATCCTACCAGGAGTCCAATTGAACAATCATGGTCAGAACCTTGGAAAATAAATTACAACTCTTGTCACCAGACAGGACCGAAAACGCCTATAAACCTACCTACCTACCTACCTAATACATGTGATCGACTGCCTGCTTCGCCAGACAACTAGGCAGCTTGGCGGCAATCGATGGTGCCAGGCCCGGACACTGGGACCAATGCGTGGATCTGCCGGCGGCAACAATGCTTGTTCCTCTTTCTTTTCGCTTGTTCAAATGAACTCGCTCGTCCCCTCCACGCGGCTTTGCCTCTTGGATGCGTCGCAATCAAACACGACGTGCCCAGATGCCTAGCTCACACGGCCAAGACTGACTCGCCACGGCTCGAGGCGGGTGCTTAGGTACCTACCTACTTACCTTAGTACCTACTTACCTTAGGTACCTACCTACTTGCCTTGGTACCTACCCAACTCTTACGGCACCTACTTGGGCAAGTACTCTGGGCTTTGCATTGATGAGTTGATCGTCCACTGTCCGCCTGGTGGCATTTTATTCTTTTATTGCATGTACGACATGTGACCTGCGAACCCCTGCAGGGACCCCGACGCCGTCTACGAGTACCGGGTACATTGTAATCTGCGGGGAATCTCCGCTGACCCCGCTCTTCTCGTCGCATTTTGCCCACAGATGGTTTAGCATGACGAAATCCTTTTCCTCTGCCTCCCCTTTGGCTTGACGATCCAAGACTCTCTGCGCGGTGCCCAGGTACCATTTTACGACAAGCAAAGAAAAAGAAAAAGGAAAAAGGAAAAAGAAAAAAAAAAGAAAAAAAGAAACGACAACCCTAGGAAAATGCCAGCCACAGACGGTCTCCGTAAGTCGGGTCATGTGACGTCTTTCCATGGTGCTCGGCAAAGCTGACGCGTAGCCCCAACCAGAGCCCCCCTTGACGCCGGCCGAGCGTGAGATACGCAGATCGTACGGCGGCTGGACCAACTTCATGGCCTCCATGGGCCTCAAGCCGTGGGATCTCGACCATATAGACGAGGCCAAGGCCATCATCGCAGCAATGGCGAGCCATGACGAGGCGGCCAAGCGGGAGGCCGACCAGACCAAGGAGAACAAGACGAGTGGCTAAGCCGCCGCCTCGAGATGTTCGGCTTCTGGGACCACGGGTTCGGGGCGTCGCCACGACAGCCTTGTCCGTTTCTGCTGCCGCCCAAGGCCTACCGCGGCAACTGGAGAAGTGGGTGGATGGTTCTGGTCCAGGCGACTTGAGCAGTATCGACATGCTGGCCAGAAGGAGAAAAGCGTTCCCAGACGTGACGGTTGAAAAGAAGAAGGCCCAAGGCAAAACCATGTCCCCTTCCAAGCGAATGTCCTCCAAAACATCACGGCCGAGTTCTTTAGTGCGCGAAGAATGTAGTGTTAGTTGAGTTTTTTTTTTTTTTTTTTTTTTTTTTTTTTTAAAAAAAAAAAAAAAAAAACCAAGATTACGACAAAGAAGAGTAGAATAATAAAATGAAACAAATTGTTTACGTTCCGCTTGCACAGAGCATGTCTATAACCCCGGCGCAAGATACCCGCACCTCCATCTTTTGTGCCGACGACGGACGACATTTTCGCCAGGCCGGGTTGTGCGTCGGGAGGAAGCGAGGGCCGACGAGCACGGATGTTTTTCCTGCACCGGATACGCCGTGGCCCGTTCCGGAGAAAGAAAAGCAGTCAACGTCGTCTCCTTCGACCAAACCACCGGCATCACGACCACCATCACCTCGCTGCCCCGCCTGCCTTCGAGCTCGTCTGGTATGCCGCCCGCCGGGACCAAGCAGCCGTGGGTGGACGCCGCCGAGATGAGCATCGTGGCTGATGCCGACCGTGGACAATGCGGGCCGACATGCCCGTCTGGGCGACGACATCTGAGGGCGATGGAAACCATTGGCGGTGCGCTTTGCCACAACGTAGCCACGCCGCGTGAGTCGGCGCATGCTCTCCGTCTATCAATCATGTCTTGTCTCATGGCTGCTACATATTGTATGTATGTGTCGTATGCATGTATTCTGCATGTATTCTGCAGGCCATCCCTTCCCCGTCAAACGCCAGGACAAAGAAAGAAAAGGAAAGGGAAAAAAAAAAAAAAAAAAAAAGGAATCCAAGATAATCAGTCCTCCTCGCAAGAACGGTGCCTCCCCCTCCTCAATGCCCTTTTGCCAGAACAAGAAACGGACGCACCTCTACCGCCCTTGGCGTCTTTTGCATGAATACATCGTCCAAGGTATCCAAACTCCGTCGCTCCGAAACCCACTTTCCCCCCCCCTTCTTCCTCCCTTGCGCGGCGTGTACACCACACACACACACACACACACACACACACACACACACGATTTTCCGTCCTTCATTCCTTCACCCTTCAAACTCAACCACTCCTGTTCCCGGCGGTGCCACCGTCTCAACCCGCGGCCGTCTGTCTCCGGAACCGACGGCATCAATCAGTCCATGGTCCTGGTCTTTCAGCGTGCCTGCTCCGGCGTCTAATCCGTCCAACAAGTCGCGATCCGAGCTCTTGACGGACCGGTTATCCCCACTTGCGTCTCCAGAGCCCTTTCGGGCACCAACAGCTATGCCGATGTCGTCGTCGTCCTCCTCTTCCTCATCGGCTCGTTGGCCAGGCACGGCGTTCTGCTCCAGCTCCTTCTGGGCCTCCTCCATGCGGCGTCGTACTTCCGTGGCAACCCGCATGCCGTCCGTCACGATATTGTCCAAAACGCCGCGCAGCCCTCTTCCCGCACCATGTGGACCATGTGGACCATGTTGAGCGGGAACCGGCGGCCGCGAGCTGAAGCCGAGGCTGGCAAACGTCGTCAGTGACGAGCTCTGTGGTGTCGACGCGGCGCCGTGTAGGCCTTCTATCAGGTGGAATGAGGAGGGAAAGGACGATTCGAAAAACTGCTCCAAAAGCTCGTCCGCGAGAACCACCATTCTGAATGTCGGCAACGTTATGTGCATCGGCTGAGCCGGGTTGAGTGCCACATTGGCAGCGACCGACTTGGCCTCGGATGCCCGGCGTCGGGACTCTGCCAAGGGTCCATTGGTCCGAGCCAGACGGTCCGTCTGTGAGCCTGTCGGGACATCTGACGCCGAGGTGTTGGACTGGGGGGCTTTGGAAGGAGATCCCGGAGGTGAATCGAAGGCCAAAAGATCACCCTCGCCGTCGCCGTTTTCGTCATCCTCGCCAATGGCAAATGGGTTTGTACGGGCGTCCGGAACCGCGACGATTGGCGAATCTTGAAAACGTTGATCTCGCGGGCGGTCCGGATCGGCATATTCAAAGCATCGACGGATAAAGGCGCTGACACTGCCCAGGAATCTCTCGTTTACTGGCATGCTCGCCGGCAAGCTTGGCTGCGAATCGTGAGAATTGCCACTGTCACCTTGGAGAGCCACGGTGGATGCGTTCGGGCTCAGGCTTCCTTCGAGACCACGGCGTGACAGAAACAGCAGCGCCTCCGACATGCGCAGGATGCCTTCTCGGTCTACCTTTCCGTCCCCGTCGTCGTCGTAGAGCTCGAAAAAGTAGGTAATGGTGCCCATGATATCTCCTTTGCCCTTGATGCCGGCCAGCCCAGTGACGACCTCCTGCAAACTCAGCGCCGCGTTTCCGTCCACGTCCCATTTCGCATACAATCGCCGCAGGAACTCATGCTCCGCAGGCTCTGGTCCGATTCCCCACAGTAATGAGATGCTGCCGGGGCCCCGTCTTGCGCTGTGGAATCTCGGGAATTTGTCCTCCCCAGTCACGGCATGACTTCGTGAGTTTCCAGGCGAGTCGGAGATGGCCCACTTGCACATGCTGGCCAGAAACTCGCGGAACGCATCGTAATCCATCCGGGTTGTACTGGGGCCGAGCCCAACACGACCCTTTTCTACCAGGTTGGGCGTCGTCGTGAAGATTTCCGACGCTCGCTGCCTGCTGATTTTGGCTCGTCTCTTGGCTTCTTCCTGGTTCATCAGGTCACGCTGCTGCCTTTCGTACAGAATGCTGTAAAACCTATCATAGAGTGCGCCTAGCTCGTCGTTTCCCAGTATCTTGCTGTCGGGTCCAAGATTCCGAATGGCCGTCCTCTTGGCAAAATGTTCAATGTTGCTCAGGACAGCATCCTTCTTCTTTAGGCGCAGTTCCGTGATGCTGCTGTGAGTGATGCCTGAGAACTCCTTGAAGGCAACCACCATGAGTTCTTGAAATCTGGTCACGGCTCGAAGCTTGGGGTTTTCCGACTTGGGGTGGGCCGACTCGTCTAGTCTCGCAAAGTACGATTTCAGGACAGAAATAAAGGCTCCGTCATCGGCAGCGTCCAACAAATCTTCGCCGTTGATGCGAAGGATGGCCAGACCAACTTGAAACAGCACCTTTGGACCTTCAACAAAAAAGACATCCAGCACTCGAAAGGCGAAAATCAATGGCATGGAGTTGATGTACAACGACAGAAACCAAGGCAGCGAGACGACCGACAGTTGTATATCGCTCTTGACCAAATGTTCCCACAGAATCGGCATGGTTCTTTCGACCAACGATTCAAACACCTTTTGATCCAGCAGTGTTCCGTACATGGTGGTTGAGTAGTAGCCAGGTACCAGCCGATCGCACAGGGATGAAAGGAGAAAAAAGGCTTGCGTCTCGGACATGTAGATGAGAAGAGCCGCCACGACAATATTCATAGCTTGGCAGTATCCGACGTCGGGATTTACCCAGCTGTATGCGGTCAAGACCCGGCGAAGTCTGCTGATGCCCTCTTCGCTCTGGAAGCCAGGGTATTCCGGCAAGCTTCGGTTCAGATCTTTCTCGATTTCGTCGATGGCGAGTGACTCCTGCCCTTCAAACTTGTCCAAGGTATCGGTGAAGAGAGTCGGATTTTCCAACCGCAGGTACAGGGAGCCCGAGGTAAGCTCCCAGATCTCGCCTCGCAATCGATTGGGCAATCCGACCCGGATCAGTTTATGAAACGTCGGCTGGCGAATTAAAGTCGCGCTTCTTCCATTATCTCGAAGGTATTCAGCCCAAAGCCGGACTTTTGCTCTGTCTCGTAGCTTTTTTGGGTCGCCGGGGTACCTGAAAATCATTCCCAGGCCAGCGTCTGGCGGGTTGGAATTCTTTCTGTCTTCAGACCGAAGCAGATGCTCAGAATAGCATTCTGCGACCACCTTTCGAAGTTTACCGACATTTCCCATGCCAGCTCTTAATCCCCGCTTCAAGCCATCGCAAAATCGTTCGCAGTCAGGACGAGAGCTGGCCAAGTGAATCGTGAATCGCTGTTCCCGGCTTTCTTTTGCGTCTTTGCTTCCGTATTTGTCTTTTGTGTTTTCGGCCAATAATCCATTCCAGGTCGTGATAGCGAGGGCAAACTAATATGAAGAAAAAGAGGAAGGACGAAGAAGAAGCAATTTCAAGTTAGAAACGACTCTTACGTGACAAGCAAGCGCATGGCAGAGTTTGAGCAGCGTATTCCCTCCCATAGAGGTCAGGAGAAAACGTCCGAATCGGCATGATGAATTTACCTGGAAATTTTGACTGTTCAACCGCTCGACCCTCCTCACGGCACACAGTGGAAACGTGAAGCCATTGCCACATGGACCAGCGCCATGGGTCTGCCCTGTAAACGCCAGTGACGTCGAGGTGCTAGCGGTTTGAGCAAAGCTTGATGGCGTGGTCGAAAAGCACAGGTAGGCCTCGGATAAGTGCAGTTTGCCGACGTAGTGCCATCCTCGGTCGTGGTCCTTGTCGCCCTGTGTTGCGTTGGAAGGGGGGATGGTGAGCTCGGCACTGATCTCACACAGGGGGTTTTGCGAGGCGGGCAGGCGAAATTGGTTTTGGAATAGCGACGCTTTGGAAGGATTCTTATCGGAGCTCGACAGGTTCAGCCCTTGGGTCGGATCAATCAGCTGCTGGGCTTTTTGCACGATATTGGTGAAGTTGGAAAACATGATCGCAATCATCAACGCCGCATGGCGGTGTCAAAGAAAGCGAGCAATTGGCCGGCCAGACGAGCAGGAGACGGCGAATGCGGCGAGATTGCGAGCAAGGAAGGGGCGATATGGCGAAACGAAGGCTGGAGGTGCGGCGTCTATTCTGCGTATACGAAGCAGACGAGGCAGACGAGGCAGACGGCCGGTCAAGGAGGATTTGTTGAGTTGTGGTCAAGAGGTGAGGTGTATAGTGAGACTGCAGGGCTGCACGCAGGCACAGGAATGTATGGGATGGTTCGATGGCATGAGGATGGGACGTTGAACGGAGGTGACGACGAAGGCCCGGCGTAGATTGAGGTCAGTGCATGTCAGTGGGCGCCAGAGCCAACAGCACTTGTTGAGTCTGGTCAGTGGTCAGTGGTGGTGGCGGCCGGGGGTTTGCGATTGAGGCTGGTGCGATTGAGGCTGAACATGGAGCCGATTGGCCCAAACGCAGGCGAGCATTTGTCACGTCTCTGGAAGCCACATGCAGGACGAACCTAATCAGCATTGCTCGTGCGACTGGCGCGTCCTGAAGAGCTGAGCCGGCATCTATTTTAATAAAACAGGAACGGGGGAAAGGTTCTGATTAAAAACTTCTTTGAGGCAAGATAATGATAATAATAATAATGAATTAATTAAATTAAAAAAAAAAAAAAATGGCCTGGCGCGACAGAATGTCGAAAAGAAAGTGTTTTTATTTAAATGGACGTCGCCTTTCTCCGATGCGGGGAATCGAACCCCGATCCCTGCGGTACTTTTTCTGATGCGAGACCATGAAAGCGCAGTATGATAGCCACTACACCACATCGGATGTTGGATGCTTTAGGTTGGGGTTATTTAGTCTATATCCTACTTTGCTGATCCCTCAATCTTTTGGACCAAGAGCTACATGACGCGCCGGATCTGTCGTAGAAAAGTCATTTGCACTTTTTGCACTAGAAATCCTTTTGGTGTGCAGATGGGTGACATCCGTCGCAAACCAGCTTGATGGTGCGTCCCAATACGACCGCGGGCTGGGCTGGGCTCCCATCCCCGCAACTGCCCTCCCCCCTCCGCGTCCGCTCTTGCCCACCCGCTCGCGACCCCGTGCCTACCTGGTCCAAGACCTGTTGCGTCATCGGGCCTAGCCATCGTTTGGTGAATGCCAGATCAGTCGAATGCCACTCGACGCCACTCAGCCACGCCACGATGTCCGCAGCCCTGTGCTGTCATTCCCAGATGCATGTGCTCCCAGCCGGTCACCAGCGGTTTTGTACCTGGTAGGTACCTACTTCATACGTAAAGTACTTACTTAAGGTAAGTACCTAGGTACCTAGCACTTATCATGAATGCCAAGCACTTGTATTCTACTTAAGCACACAAAGTGCCTAATCCCGGGCACCTAAGTACCTAAGTACCTACTTGCGTCCTAGGTAAGTAAGTAGGCATATACTTACCTACCTAGGTACTTACATGTTGTCTTGGCCCTCGCTGGGTGATATTCTGTGCTCTTTTTGATGCTTCCTGTGCCGCGCCGTCATCCGACTAGCGGCAATCGTCGTTTATTCGAGCTGGATTACAGTGACATACTATGTACATGGTTCATGCATGTTGATCTCATTCCCTCGGAGATCCGCCCTCCCCATTGGCACCCGCGACGTCACGCATCGTCGTCCCGTCGAGGCCCGCCCGCCCCGGCCGCCTCTAGGCTCCATCCATCTCCGTCCGACCTCGTCTCGTTTGGATCGTCTGCTCTCCTTTTCGGCACTTGTTCCAACAAGACGAAAGTTAAAAAAAAAAAAAAAAAAAAAAAAAAATCAACAAAAAAATCGCGGCCACCAGAGTCGCTTGGCTCTCGCCGCCCTCTCGCCCGTTCTTCTTTTTTTTTTTTTTTTCGTCATCCGTTTTTCCCTGTCGCATCGAATTCCGCCAGCCGCGAGGGAAACCTTAACATCGGCGCATTACTCGGTAGCTCAAGCCCAGTGCAAGCCACCGGCCGGGCTTGGAACCTTCTCATCCCTCGTCAGTTCGGGAAAGGCGTCACGCAATCTAGGACTGTGAGTGATGGTGGCTGACTGGACGGCAGCTGTAGCAAGAGCCTCTTCCTCGCCTTGCGTCATTCACCGGTAAAAAGCTCTATACGACGGCGCTCTCTATTACCAAGTGCGCCGACGTAGCCGCCGCGATCCTCCGCAGCCTCCAACATCGCTCCCATCTCATTTCCACTCATGCGTTGATACATTCCCCGAGCTTCGAGGGCGGCTCCCATCCGAAAGGTGGCGTTTGTGTCGGCACCTGACTGTCTAGTTGCGTCCGACCAGACGGTAACAGCTCGTTTGCGACAAAGGGGGTAATCAATCTTGCCATCTGTCCAGATACGACCCATCAGGTAATACTCTCTCCAGCCATTTGCTTTACACAATACCAACAACATGTTTCTTTATTATTTTCGCTCCGTCACTCACCTCAATGGACTGATCCTCGCCAGGCCATCACCGAACGCGACGAGGCCATCATACTCGAACCCCGACTTTATTCCCCCCGACTTTGTTTCCCCGACATGGCCGCCACAGTAGCCAAGTCGCAGGCGCCCACTACCTTGCCTTCATCGAGGGGTCTAGCTTCGCCGGCGGTGTCTGCGTCTCACGCGGCGCACGAACACCGTCACCATCATCAACATGGTCACTACCAACCGCAAGATGTCTCAGCCAACTCAATCAACGGTCGACGTGTCGAGCTGTTGCCACGGACACAGAAGCTGAATCCTAATAATTTCAAAGTAGTGCGCACTCTGGGAACAGGTTGGTGATTATCCAGTCGGGGCGGAGAAGGAGAGGTACGGTGGTGGCGGAGAGCGGTTGACTTTTAGGAGTGTCGACGAAAAGAAAGGAAAAGAAAAGAAGAAGAGGGGGAAGCAGGCTCAGGCGACAAGAATGACAAATGGAAAATCTTTCTCATTGCGACAGAATTCCCCGCTGACGTTTTATTCTTTTTTTTTTTTTTT
>SRPV01001172.1:0-10152 GCA_018360135.1 Claviceps sorghi | reverse complement strand
AAAAAAAAAAAAAAAAAAAAAAAAAAAGTCGTAATCACGACCGAGGGGCGGCAGTTCCACGCACAATGATGGATCAGCAGCATCCGCCAATGCTGCACCAGACCCGTTGATGCCAACAGCGACGCCGCAGATCAGATTGCACAGCCCCACCGTGAGGCCGGACCAGAAGAGCGCAAAGCCGGTGTAGTATGCCTCTGGCGAGGAGGCCAGCGCGACACTCGTCCTGTCGACCTTGGACGAGAAGACAATGGCCATGATGACGCCGTAAATGGCAACGACTTCGCAGAAGATGATGGAGATGAGGTTCTTGGTTCGGATTCGGGGAGCCTTGACGCCGGCACCGAGGATGGAGGATCCGGTGATTAGAATGCCCCTGTTGGTGTTTTGTTAGCTGTAGGAAGAAGGAGAAGAAAAGGGGAGAGAAGACGGGAATGGAATGGAAAAGACAGAAGAGAGAGAGTAAAAGACCGGTCGGATGGACGCTTTTGTGGTTTTCTTGGCAATGCTGAGAATGGGGAGGGACAGAGAAACAAAAAAGGGCGGGAAGATGTACCAGGCTGCGCCCACGACGGACAGACCGATACACAATGCGATGCCCAGGTCGGCCCATGCATATGGAGATATGGACTCGAGGAATGCTCCGACGTTGAAGTCTTCGCCGCTGCCGGTGAATAGCATGTCTAGTGGTGAGAGCGCACGTCAGTGAAACTGCACTCGGAGGGCATCTTTCCAATTGACCACGACGTGGCCCGGCCGGGAAACGCACAAGCTCCCACGAGAGTGAGAAACGACGTGGCGCTGCCGGCGCCGAGCGAGTAATAGCCCATGATGACGGATGGCTATCCTCGGTGAAGCGGCGACGGAAATGGGGGGGGGGGTGAGACGGAGGTGGACGGCCGAGGCGTCGTCGGGAGTCGGGCGTCGAGAGCCGGGCGTCGAGGTCGTTTCCTCTGCACCAAACGGGGAACCAGATGGAGGTGTGCCGATGCGTCGAGGTGCTGGGGAAAATGCAGTCATGCAGATGTCGCTGGCGCTGCAAAAGTCCACGGCCTCTCCAAAACGTACCTGGAGAAGCGGTTGCGGGCCGGAGCAACAAATCCACCCCGTCCACCGACGTCACATGACAAGCGTGTGGCTTAGTCATGCACCTGGGCCCGTCCCGGCCTGAGATGCAACGTCACATGCGGCTCGCGGGCCATGACACCGAAAACCTCTCCCTCACAAACCGCCTGCGCTGCTTCGCAACATTGTCGGATCCGACCCATCGCCAGGTGCATTTTTCCCGGGACGAAATACCAGGCAAAGCAGAAACGAAGAAGAAGAAGAAGAAGAAGAAGAAGAGGAAAAGAAGGGAAGAAGAGGGGAAAACAGAAAACAATGGCCTCGGGAGCCCAGTCGTTCTACGAGCTGTACCGTCGAAGCAGGTAAGGCCTGTCGCCGCATGGTCCACAACGCAAATCAAGCGCAAAAGTCCCGTCCGTAGCAGACAAGACTAAAAGCCCGGGTCGGGGGGGGGGGGGTGGACATTTACAGCATCGGGCTCGCCTTGACGGATACGCTCGACGATTTGATTAGCGAAGAGCGCATCAATCCGCAGCTCGCCATGAAGATCCTCGGCAATTTTGACCAGGCCATCACCGAGTCGTTGCAGAAAAACGTCAAGAGCCGGCTGCAGTTCAAGGTTCGTTTTTTTTTTTTTTTTTTGTCTCTCTTTCTTCTTGGCTTTGCCCTCCCTGTCTCGTGGGCATGGCCGCAGAGATGACGCGGGATTGCATGCGGCTGACAAGTCTTGTTTGCTTGCTCCTTCCTGCCACCTCTCCAGGGAAGCCTTGATACGTACCGATTCTGCGACGAAGTGTGGACCTTTTTGATCAAGAACGTGACGTTCAAGATGGACAACGGGAGCCAGTCTGTCCAGGCGGACAAGGTCAAGATTGTTAGTTGCAATGCCAAGAAGCCTGGCGAAGGGGCGTAGAGAACGGGCCGGGCGACGAGACGGGGGCGGCCGCGGGTGGGAAGCTCTGCGCCTTTGCGAGTCGGTCCTCTTTCCGGAGACAAGGAGACGGGTGGCGATGAGATGATGGGTGTGCTGCGGGCGGACCGCATGCATGCATGCATTGGGCGGCGTTTTGGACGGGCAGTGGCGTTTTGGGGCGCATGGTTTGACCTAGAGTCATGAATACAATCCGGTCTGATTTCGAAGCCTGTGCGTCTCGTCCTGGTGCGTCGTGTTTTCTCGGGGAGACGGCTGAGCCGCGGTTTGATGTCTCCAAGCGCAAGGGGTGGCCAATGGGGTGGCATCAGCGGCCGTGGGTCGCAGGTATTTCCAAACCCCCGACCACCCAGATTGTGTGGCAGAATGCTCGGAGCTACCTCAGCCCCACGCCACAGCAGCAGGCCGGCCTCCACACGCCCGTCCCGCCGCCGGACCGGGCCAGGCCACTTCGCATCCCATTCCCGCCCGACCCCGACCAAGACACGCCAACGCCAACGCAACTTCCTCCCGTCCAGCCGCCGACAAACCTCCCAACGCAATGCTCCGCCAACGCCACGCCCACGGCAGACAACATCACCCGCCAACCCTCGGCATGAGCCAACCGCCCCCCCCGACGCCCTCGCAACCCGCGCCCAGCCTCCTCCGCACATGGATGCTCTATGCCATCGCGAGCGGTGCCTGCGCCGCCTTCAACGGCGTCTTCGCCAAGCTGTGCGTTCTGCCATGAAGCCGCCCACGCTCCCCGAAAACACGCCCTCCTGACGCCCTGCAGAACGACCACAACCCTCACAGCCACCCTCTCGTCCTCGCTAGCCCACCTCCTCCACCTAGCACGCTACGAAAACGCCCTCGAAGTCCTCCTCCGTGGCGTAAGTACCCCCTTCCCCCCCCCCCCCCCCTGGTCCCTCCGCCCCTCAAAAGCACATCTCTCAACATACGTGTAGATTTTCTTTGCTCTAAACCTCACCTTTAACGGCATCGTATGTTTACCACCCCCCCCCCCCTCTCTCCAACAAGGAAAAGAAACTCACGGAAGGAAAACGCGCCAACACACCCCCAGATGTGGACGCTCTTCACAAAGGCCCTCGCCAAGGGCTCCTCCACCACCCAAGTCTCCATCCTCAACACCTCCACCAATTTCGTCATGACGGCGCTGCTGGGCTGGGTCATTTTCGCCGAGGCCCTGCCGCCCATGTGGTGGGCTGGCGCCTCGCTCCTGGTGGTCGGGAATGTGGTTGCGGGGAGGAAGGACGGCGGTTCGGGGGATGAGACCGGTCGGGACGGCGAGGTGGCGCCGTTGATACGGCATGGGGATGCTGTCGAGGGGGACGAATCGGAGACGACATGATGGCTTGTGTAGTTTGATGTTTCCTTGGTTTTCCTTGGGTTTCCTTGCGTGTCTATCTTGGCTTTATTCTTTTCTTCTTTTCTTCTTTTCTTCTTTTATTCTTTTCTTCTTTTCTTCTTTTATACTCTTTTTATATTTTAGCTCTTTTATTCTTTTATTCTTTTATTCTTTTATTCTTTTCTTCTTTTCTTCTTTTTATATATTAGCTCTTTTATTCTTATATACTCTTTTTATATATTAGCTCTTTTATTCTTGTACACTCTTTTTATATATTAGCTCTTTTCTTCTTATACACTCTTTTTATATATTAGCTCTTTTATTCTTATATACTCTTTTTATATTTTAGCTCGTTCATCTTTTATACTCTTGATATGTTAGCTCGTTCATCTTTTATACTCTTTTTACATGTTAGCTCTTTTATTCTTATACACTCTCTTTCTATTTTCGCTCTTTTTACATATTAGCTCTTTCATTCTCGTAAACTCTTATGTTTCAGCTCCTTCATTCTTCAGTATCCAGAGCTGCTATTTATAAATATACCTGCTATAATAGACTTCTCGCAAATACAACCCTCCAGTGGATTGCATCCCAACGCACGGCGTCCACCTGTCCTTACCCAATCCCCCCCCCTTCTCCTTTCTGTCCATCCTCGGCACAGCACCCTGCACGTAAAACTCGTCAAACCCCAGCACGACCAGCATGAACACAAGATACCCGGACCACGCATAAGACCACGTCTCGCATGCGCACTCCCAGCATTCCCAAACGCACACCCCGTCTCATCCTCGCCTCGCCAGTTCAACGGCCGCGTCATCATCGCCAACATCCTCGTCTCCGTCCAAGATCGGCCCCGCGCCGTGCCCAACCCGCGTCCTCGTCCCCTCATCCACACTCAATCGGATCCGACCCCCCGATATGCTCGACACATTTCCACTGACCCAGTTGCCGGCCTTGCGCAGCACGGCCCACAGCTGTTCCTGGCCCTCACGGATGCGATGGTCGTCCTTGGGGTTCTCGGCCGCCTCGACCTTGAATTGGTACTTGAGACAGTCCTTGACGGTGACCAGACCGGTGAGTTTGCCGTGGTACTCGATCAGGATGACGCGGGGGCCGATCTTGCGGAAGAGTTCCATGACCGTCTCGAGGGGCAGGCGGGGGTGTGCCGTCACGGGCGTGGCGTCAATGTAGCGACTGAAGTCGAGGGACGTCGAGGTCATGCTGTCGGTGTTGATGGTGACGGCCGTCGGGGCAATGGGGACATGGGACGTCGGGCTCGGAGGAGGCGGGGGCGCAAATACGCATCGAGCATTGGGGTTGAGGGGTCTCTCGCGACGCAGGCGGTCGACGGCGTATCGGAGCTCCGTCCTGCCAATGTAGCCCACCAGGATCCTGGTGCTGGTGTCTTGCACGATGGGGAAGCCCTGGTACTTGTCCTCGGACAGCAGCCGCTCGACTTCGGCCAGGGTCAGGCCGTTGACGGGCAAGGAGACGACCGACGTGCGCATCACCTGCGAGACGGGGACGCCAAAGTTGTGCTCCTCCTTGTGGTCGAGGAAGGGGAACCCGTTGAACCAGATCATGCGGTCGGCGATGCCGCCCTTGCCGAAGAACTCGCTCACGGCCTTGGTGACGCCGACGACAATCATGGTGGGCAGGATATACGTCAGTGCGCCGGTGAGCTCGAACATGATGACCACGACGGAGACGGTGAGGTGCATGATGCCGCTGAGGGCGGCCGCCGCGCCGAGGAACGCGTAGGTTCCCGGCGTGATGCACGGCTCGTCGGGCTTGCATGCCGAGAAGAAGATGCTCCCGGGGTTGGCCTCGTGTATGGCCTGGACGATGATGCCGACCGTGCGGCCAAAGGACGCGCCAATGGCCATGGACGGCACAAAGATGCCGGCAGGCACCTTGCAGCCATACGAGATGATGACGAGCAAGATGCGCAGGACGGTGGCCATGGACAGGGAAACAACGTTCCAGAACAGCTTGTCCGTCTCGCACAGGCCGTGGTAATCCTCGGCGCCCTCGCACTCGAGAAAGAGGATTTCCATGCTTTCCGTCATGTCGATGCTCAAAAAGGCATTGGGATAGCAGACAAGGGCGGTCCCGGCGGCCAGGAGCGTTGCCTCGAGGATGGCGTACTTGGTCAGGTACTTTTTGCGGAACGCCTGGGCTCTCAGGTTCCATTTCATGACAAAGGCGCCGTAGAGACCGCCAAACACGCCAATGGCCATGTAGAAGAAAATCTCAAAAAAGTGCCAGTCCCGGTCGTATCGGACCTGGAACATGACCAGCTGGCCGGTACGGAACGGGTTCATGGCCGCCAGGACGGCCGTGGCCACCAAAGCACAGAAATAGCTTCGCCACATGGTCTTGAGGGGGAAGTGATTCGACATTTCCTCCAACGAGAAGAGCACGCCGCCGATGGGACTGCCAAAGGCCACGGCCACACCTGCCGCGGCGCAGGCGCTCAGGATCTCCCTCGTTTTGGAGGCATTGTTTCGATATTTGGTAAAGAGCCGAGAAATGACGTTGCCGGTACAGACGGCATAATGCACACTGGGTCCTTCTTTGCCGACCGACAGTCCAGACGCAATGGCCAAGGGAAGACATACAGACTTGATGACGAGGGTCCAGAAGCCAAGGAAGCCCTTCATGACAAAGCCTGCGATGATGCATTTGATTTCGGAAATGCCAGATCCTGCCGCATACGGGGCAAAGTGCTTGACCAAGGAGGCCGATATGAAGGCGAAAAAAGTCTATTCGTGTGTGTGGGTGTGCATGAGTCAATGTTTTGTTATTATCATGATGATTGTTATTTTTGCACATTGATCTGGTCCGCCAGGGAGAAGGAGGGGATGTTAACAAAATGCCAACCCCCTCGTTTTGGGGGGGGAAAAAAAAAGGGGGGGGGGGAAGAGGCAGAGGGAGACTACGCAAGAGCAGACGTACCGCAGATAGCAGATACAAAAGGTAATTGAGCGGTTCAAATCCCGTCCACCGATGCCAATTCGGACAGCCTGAAGAGCGAGAGAGAAAAAAAAAAAAAAAAAAGAAAAAAAAAAAGCCACGAAAATCAGCAAAAACTCGGCTGCTCCCTCCCACTCCGACCAACAGGAGCAGCAAGGCCGGAAGAAAACTGACCGTTGTCCTCGCCCCAGCAGCAAAACTTCTCGTTCAGATAAAAGGCCGTGGTGCAATAGCCCAGCTTGATATCAGAGAGCCACTCGGTGATGATGTTGAGAAAGGCCGCGTTCAAGCCAATGGCAGCGCCAATAATGGTGACGACGATCCAGCCTTGAGCAGCGTCGTACGAGGCCCAGAGACGATATCGCCAGCCATTCTGTCCGCGCTCAAACAAACCGGCTTCTTGTTGCTGTCTTGTTTTGCGCCGCGCCTGTTCGCGAGAGGCATCTTGCACCCAGTCTACGGGACATGGTCAGTGTCAGTCGTGTGGCAACGGCATTCGGGACTCGACACGAGCAGCTGGGTCCTGGCCGGTCCTGGCCGGTCCTGGCCGGGACGATGGAGATGACGGACCTATTGTTGTAAAGTCCTGGTCGAGACACGGCGGGTTAGCACAGCACTTTGCATATGTGGCCCGTGGCGGCAGGGCAGAAAGGAGACGATGGAGGCACCTCGTATCGCTTAATCTCGTCAATCTCTTCTTCGATTTGTACTTGGCCGGGGCCCGGGACGCGTGTTTCGGCCTGCTCGACAGCCGGCGCGGTAAAGCTCGAGGACAGGCGAGAGGAGATGGACGGCCGGCGGACGGCGCCGGGGCCGCGGCCAGAGGACGTGGACATCGCGCTCATGATATGGACACGGAGAGATGGAGCATGATGGCGACGGCGGTGGGCGGGAGTGGTGCACGATGGCGTCGAGTCTGGTCCGTTGACGGTCTCCTGCTCGGCATCCGGACTCTGCATCGGGGACGCGAGAGGATGCATGCGTGCACGGTGCTCAAGTCTGGCGGGCACTGTGCTCCTCCATGCCCCGCCAGGCGGACACGGACACGGACGCGGACACGGACGCGTAAAGTGCCTGCATGCACGTCTCAATGCCAACTCCACGCCAAGCTCACGTCCTCGTCCTCGTCCTCGTCCTCGTCCTTGGCCTCCCCGCCTCGATCGACCAACGACCCAATTCACACACACGACCGTCTGTGCTAAAAGGGAAAAAGGAAGAAAAGAAGAAGAAAGAAAAGAAACAGCAAAAAAATAAAAATAAAAAAATAAAAAATCTACACATTCTCCAAAACGCCCCCCTCAACCTCTCTTCATCCCACAATGCCCTACAACACCGACGCAATCCCCCCTCGCAGGGAACCAACCGGCCAAACACAGCTCCCTCGTACGTCTCCCCCCCAAGCCACCCCGTACCGACGAAGCCGTGCTGCGGAATCTGCAGAAAAGAAAGGAATAAAAAAAAAAAAAAAAAAAAAAAAATTATTAATTTTCAAATTCAAAATAAAAATAAAAAGTCTCCCGCGTCAAGAAAATCATCAATCAAGACGCCGATGTCCACATGTGCTCCAACAACGCCGCCTTTGTCATCACGCTGGCTGCTGTAAGAAACGCGCCCTTTCCCCCCGGTCCAGTGCGATCTAGGTACATGGTCCTGTCGCGGGGAGAAAAGAAATGATGGAACCAGGCTCACCCGTCCAGGAAATGTTCATCCAGCATCTCGCCGAAGAGGCCAACACGCAGACTAAGCTCGAACGCAAGCCCAGACGGAATATCCAGTACAAAGACATTGGTACGTGCTGCTGCACCCGCCGGCGCACCGCCCAGGATCTCTCTTGTGAAAAAACATGCTTGGATTTGTTTACAATGTATTTCTAAATCAACCTTTTCCCCCTTCCCCTTTCTTTTCTTTTTTTTTAGTCTTCTTTTATCCCTTTCTTTTCTTTTCTTTTCTTTCTCTTTCTTTCTCTTTCTTTTCTTTCCATCTTCTTTTATTCCTCCTTCTTTTATTCTTTCCTATCATACTTTTCTTTTCTTTCTTTTCTTTTCGTCTCCTTTCTTCTCCCCTATTCCCCCATCCCCCCTCGACATTCACAAACAACCCTCTAATCAACCCCAGCCAACGCCGTCTCCCACCACGACAACCTCGAGTTCCTAGAAGACGTGGTCCCCAAAACCATCCCCTTCAAAAAGATCAAGGCCTCGGCCGGAGCGACGCAATCGCGCCTCCGCGGGGAAAAAGTCCCCGCCGCGCCAAACGGGAGTGTGCGCGCCGGGGGCGGCGGCGGCATCGCGCGAGAGGACACGGGGTTCACCGCGCGGACGGTCCCGCTGCGGGAGGAGGAGAGGGAGGATCCGAACGATCAGTTGGAGTGGGAGATGAGACAGGCTGGTGGCATGGATGTGCGCATGTTGGAGTAGGGTGAGGATGAGAGGGGATGCACCTATATGTATGTGAAAAAGGGGAAATGAGAAAAGGGTCAACATGTCAAAAAAAAGAAGGAAAGAAAGAAAGAAAGAAAGAAAGGTGGGGGGAGGGGTGGGATAAGGGGTTAAGAAGCCTTTCATCATTCAGGGGTCGAGACATGCGCAGGCCATGTTGTATTTGGACACAAACGACAGCCGATTCTCGCGAGGCCAACGCGCCATACAATAGAAGGTTCGTTAGTGGCAACTACCGGACACGGACACGGGGAGACGAGAAGAAACCTCCTTTATTCCTCCATGGCATCCCCTTGGATACCAGCGGGTAAACGCCCCTCGTTCAATTCCTTCTCCAGCGCAATAATCTCCTGCAGACTCGTCGCCTTGCGAATCCTCTCCTGTAATCGCTTCTTCTCGTCATCCGTCAGCTTTATTCTCGACAGCTTGGATGTCTGGGCCGAGCCGTTCGCCGACACGAGCGTCTTTGTCTTTTTGCCCAAGATCTAAAATGGGTCAGCACAGAGCTCCCTCATGCGGTGGGGGGCCGAAAGCGAAAAGGCAGCTGTTTGCTTTCTGGTCTTCTTCTCTTGGTCTTCTTGTTGTTCATCCGACGTACCTCCAACGCAAGAGCCGTGGGCTCCTCCTCGGTCCCAAACAGCTCCCGTCCACGCTCCCTCTCCACCTCCTTCACCTTGACGTAGTCGAGGAAGCGCACGTTCTGACACCGCCAGAGCACCCAGTACCGGTAATGCTCCTTCCTGGCGACGGGATTGTCCGTCAGCACCAGGTGCGTCAAGCGGGAGAGCCTCCCCAGGACATCCAGATCGGCCAGCTCGGCCAGCTCGTTGGACGCCAGCACCAGATTCGTCAGGTTCGGCACCGAGGCCGGCAGCGTGGGCTGGATGCTCGCGATGCGGTTCCTCGCCAGCAAGAGGGTCGTTATGCGCGGCGACAGGGGGAAGTTGCCCAGGATTTGGATGTCGTTGTCTGTGAAGTCGATGGAATCATGTGGCTAGCAAAGAGACGTGGGGAAGAAGAAGGGGACATGGTTAGCTGAATTGTATACCGGGGTGGGGATGTTGGTTCTTCCCATGCCTTGCGTCGCTCGGACGAAAAAGAAATGTGTCGACATTGAAATATACAAGAGGTGGGGGGGGGGGGAAGGGGATGGAAGGATATGGTAAACAATATGTTCTTACCCCAGCGACACCAAGATTCTCAATGGCAGGAATCCTATGTCCTGTTCACGCCAAGGACAAGACGTTGGCATCAACTAGCTCGTTTTTCCACGACACGATATCTCGACACCGGGTCATTCCGCCTGCTTTTTTTTCACCTCATGCATAATGGCAAGACGAGTAATCGTCACCACTCGTTTGACCCCGGACGGAAAGAAGACAAGATGAAGAAAAAAA
>SRPV01001171.1:0-10153 GCA_018360135.1 Claviceps sorghi | reverse complement strand
ATCTATAAGAAAATATTCTCTTTTACTAATAATAGTACTAATACTATAATAAGTTATTAGCTAGCTTATTAAATTATTAGTAACTATATAAAAATTATATCTTTTTCTCTATTACTATACCTTTAAATTATTAGCCTTAATTTTTTATAAAGCTTATTAGTACCTTTTTCTTTTACCTCTTAAACTATATAAAAGTTAAAAAGGCAGTAATTTTTATATTTTTTTAAGTTAAAAGTAATAAATCTAAAGACTTTATAAAATAATAAAGTATTAACCTTTTTTTTATTAAACTTAGCAAAAGGCTTGCCTTTATTAGTTATTTTACCTTCCTTTTTAAGGTTTACTATAAGCTAAAAATTATCCTTTTTTTTAGTAATTAAAAAAGTAAAATCCTTAGTATTATCCCTATAGCTATTATTAATATATATAATAGCTATTATTTACTTAATTTTATTCCTTAATACCTTCTCTTTTTTCTCCTTTTATATACCTTTCTTTTTTAAGTCTTATTATAATAATATTTTAAAGTTAGTAAGTAAAGAGTATAAAATATACTTAATACCTTCTTATTTTATTAACTATATTTATAGCAAACTAATATAAGGGATATTTTTATAATATCTCTTATTATCTTAGTTTATAACTTACTAATTTATAGTATTATTTATTATAGGCCCTTTATACCTTCCTTAAAAAATAATATAATTATACTAAAAATAATAGTTCTTTATAATATTAATTATTATAAGCGCTTAAGGGGCACCTTAAAGCTACCCTTTACTTATAATAATTATTACTATAAAAACCTTATAGTAATACTATTCCTTTATAATAGTAATTACTATAAGTATATAAGGGGCACCTTTAGGCTGCTCTTTACTTATAGTAATTATTATTATAAGGACCTTAATAATAGATATATTTATTATCTCCTTAATATTATCTCTTAAGATTCTTAGTATAATTATTATTATTATAAGGACCTTTCTTAGTTATCCCCTTTCTCTTTTTATAAATAATACTATTATAGCCCCTTTAGCTTATATTAAGAATAACTTTATTCTTTTATAAAGTTCCTTCTCTTCCTTATTTACCTTCTTCTCTTTCTTATTTACCTTTACCTCTTTTTTATTCTCTTTCTCCTTTAATATATTAATAACCTTATTATTATTAGTTAATTTTATTATATAAGGCTTTATAACTATACTTTAAAAGTTTATAAAGCTATTAAGTATTATTATAGTATAAGTTTTATTATTTATAGCTAATAACTTATAAAGACTATATTAACTACCTTTCTTATGCTATACCTTTATATTAAATTATAATAATAGCTTATAGGTTAGAAAAGTATTTAGCTTATTCCTTATATATAATATATTATAAAGTTACTACTTTATAACATATTTATAGGCTTTATTAGTAGCTTTATAAAGAATTATAGCTCTTTAGGTTATTAAAAGGCTTAAGGCTAATTTTATTATTATTTATAAATATATTCTAAATACTAATAGGGTTAGTATAAGACTATTAAGTTTAGTAGAGTTATTAATAGCTTTAATAGCTATTTATAACCTTTAGCTTAGTATAAAAAAGTTACTAAACTTAGCCTTAATAATATTATATACCCTCTTTAATACAGTATAATAGTATTTAACCTTTTTTATACTATTATAGGCTTTAATAGAGACTTTGCTTATATTAATAGCTATTAACTATACTAAGTAATAGAATTTTATAAAAGTAAATGCTTTTTTAATATTATAGATTATTTAGTTTAAAGGCCTAAAATATATATTAATTTAATATTCTTTTAAGGCATTTTAAATATTATATACCTTCTGCTTTTTTAAATTAAGGAAATATATAGCTTAAAATAAAGTTATAATATTAATATTATATAGAATAGGTTTATTATCTATTTAAAGAATATTAATAATAACTTTATAAATAAATTTATAGTTCTCTTTTAATATAAATTTAAACCTACTAAGAGATTTACTATAAAGTTAATACTAATAGCATTTATAGGTTAGCTTTTTAATAATTTCTATAGTTATATCCTTACTAGCTTATTATAGTAGCTAGCTTAGTTATATAATAAAAAAGTAACTAAAATAGTAGTAAAGCTAATAAATTTCTTATTTTAAAAGGTAAAAAACCTTAGCTTTATTAGCTTATAAAGTCTACTAAAAATATCCCTATTTATAAATAATTAGGACTTTTATTAATCCTTAAATTAGTATATTTTTAATATTATTAAGCTTTACTTTTATCCTATTTATATCTATAATATAATATAAAAATAATATAAAGAAAACTTTTGTAAATTCGCCCGCACCGCAATAGCGCTGCGGAATCGACTCTAAACCGCTTAAAAAGTTAATAAAACGTTTTATTAAGCCTATTTACCCCCCTCCCTAATGCTATATTAGTCTTAGAGCGTAGGCATAATAGGTAGTGTAATACTAATAAATATTAACACTAGGAATTATAGCCTCTTATAGAGTTACTACTACCTAAACGTAAGGACTAATAATAATAATAATATAACTACCCCCTAAGTTAATCCTAAGCCTATTATAAGTTAGGATAAGGCGCTAGTATACTTATATAAAAATTATAATAAGATTGTTAGGCTATTTAATATAGGCTTACTAAAAGGGATTTAGGACTTCTACCTCTTCTACCTAGATATAAAAATAATATATACCTACTATAGCACTATTAACACCTTTAAACTAATTATAATAAAGAACCTTAAGAAAACTATTAAAAAAGCTATTAAGAAGGCAATTTAGCTTAGGACTAACTTAGAAACCTTTTAGGCCTTTATTATAGCCTATAGGATAACTACTACTATTAATATAGCCCCCTTTAGCTAAGGATCTGCCTATTAACTAATTACCTTAGTAGTGCTACCTTAAGTATACTATAAAGTCCTTATTAAAGGGCCCTTTATTAGTAAGCTTCTTAAGACTAAGTCCTTAGAAGATATTATTACTACTATTAATATAGCTATTAGTATTAAATACACTATAGCTATAAGGTATCTCTATAGTAGGGATACTATTATAATATTTAGGGACTTAGCTAAACCTTACTTAATAAGTAAGGACTAAGTCTAATATATATTTAAACTAAACGCAACCCTCTAACACTAAGTATTTAGTATAATTATTAAAGGATTCCTTAACTACCTTTATTAAAATTAATTAAAGAAAGATATTATAAAGGCCCTTACTACTACTAATAGCTTTAGAATAGTTAGGGTTATAACTTAAAAACTATATAGTACCTTTAATAAAGCTTCCCTTATTATAGGTATTAATAGAGTAAATATAGCTAACTGCTTATACTAAGTTAAAGTAGTTTTTAAAGCTAAGATATTTAACACTAAACTATATAATAATACTATTTACCCTAAATAGTGCTATAAATACTATAAATTTAGCTATATTATAGCATACTATAAGGCTATTTTAAGGTGTAGCTACTATATAGCTAATTAGTATAAAAAGGGAGAATAATTATACTTAGCCCTTATAAGCAATGCCTATAAATATTACCTTAACTACTTTAGTAAGCACTTAGCTTAGTCCTAACTTTATACTATAGCAAATAAGTAATAAATATAAGCTAAGGCAGCCTACTTAGTAAGGCTATATGCTTTTACTATCCTAAATAGTATAAAATAAAAAGGTTAAACTAAAGTAAAGAGCTGTAGCTACTATAGAAGGGTAAGTAGCTTTATAGCCTATAAGGAGTTGCCTTAGAAATAAGTTAAGCGCCCTAGGGGAAGCAGAAACTAAATTACTAAGGCGTAACCTTTCTTATTAGCTTTAGTAATTTAGTAATATAATATAATAGATAACTATCTAAGCCTTTAACCTATTTCTGCTAAAGGGCTAGCTAAGTATAGCAGCTAACCTATTACCCTTTTATAATAAAGGTATTATACTAAAATATATAGAAGAAGATATACTTAATATATATAATACTAAGCGCCTAGCCTAGGACTAATATAATAGTAATATAAGAACTATATAGTCTTAATTAATTACCCCCTACCTTAAGCTTAGGCTACTACTAACTTACTATATATAGAGGCAGAATAGCTATATATATATATTAAAAACACAGCCCTAAATTATAGATAACTTAGCATAGAATAGATTAGTGCTCTATTACCCTATAAGATATAGAAATCTACTTTATATACTCCCTTAACTTTAAATATAATTAAATTACGCCCTTATATAAACTTATATTAGTCCCTTTAAGAAATTAAACTATACTTATTAGGGACTTTAACTAGCACTACCTACTATAGAATAAGTATAAACGCACCTTCTTAGGCTATAATACCCTCCTATTACTTATAACTTAGTAGTAACTTAAGCTTATTACCTTTTAGAGTAAGATAACTTAGTAAACTTAAGGCTAATAAAGCAGTATAATTAACTATACTTAGGCTACCCCTAACTTACTTATTAAGTTTATAGGTAGCCTTAACCTAAGTAAGTCTAATTATATTCTATAGCTTATCTATATTAAGATAAAAATCTGCTAACTAAGAAATAAAGACCTTAAATTTAGCTAGGCATTTATAGATAATAATATTATATTTAGTAAGGCTGTATATTAGCTTTACTATAACTATTTTAAGGAGCTGCTAAACACCCCTAAAAAGATTAATTTATTTATAAACTAATTAATAGGTAAGCTTTAGTAAATTACTAAAAAATTAACCTTAAGGAACCCTTAAGGTAGGCCTTATTAGCAGCTATAGTAGAATATAAGAGTTAAGGAGGTAGTTTAAAAGATAAAGAGAGCTTAATATTATTAAAGAGTAACTAAAACTAATATAAACTAATAGACTACTACTAAGGTAGCTAAGACTTAATTCTAAGTAGTTTATAAGGAGTAATATAGTGCTTAGAAATACCTTACCTAGTTAGCAACTACTAAGCAGCCTATTTTATAGAAACTAAAACAATAGGTATGTCTTTATAATAGCCTTCCCCTTAATACCTAATAAATACTAACTTTACTCTAAGGTAAGGGCAATATAATCTCCTAAGTATATTTCTATAATAAGAAAGTAGCGGCATTTATAGAATAATTCTTTCCCTTATCTTACGCTTATACTAATAATATACTAAAAGACCTAAGGGCCTACCTTAATACTACTATATTTTTAAACTTAAAAAAATTTAATAAAGATAAAATCTATATAGTTATAAAGCACTTAGCTAGCTAAAAGGCACTTAAACTTAATAAGCTTTTAGTAGGGTTCCTTAAAGTATATAGTAAGCTATTAGCCTAAATATTAGCGCACTTACTTAATACTTATTACTAAGTTAGGCACTACTTAGCTCTATTTTAAAAGGTAAAAGTAATAGTGCTATAAAAACTAAAGAAGTCCCCTTAAAAGCTTTAATAGGCTAAGGCTTAAAAGCTAATATTACTCTTAAGCGTTATAAGTAAGGTTTTAAAAGTAATAGTAGCAACTTAAATTACCTATATAGCTAAGGAGGGAGGCGCCCTCTCTAATATATAAATAGGAAATAAGGCTAATAGGTTAATAAAGGTAGCTCTTAGTATCCTTACTAAAGCTATATATATAATATAGTATTATAGTAGGACTACATCGCTCCTTTAGCTAAATATCTCTATAGCCTTTAATACTATATACTATTATTAACTTATATATATAATAATATCCCTAGGCCTCCTTAAGTAAATAGTAGTGTAGACCTAAGCCTTTATAACTATTAAAATAGTATATTTTTACTTTAAAAGTAAGGCTACTAATACTATACTTATAACTATTAGGGTTCTATAGAGTTCCCTTATCTTCCCTATACTATTCCTTTTATATATTACCCTCCTTTATACTAAGCTATAATTAGTTAATTTTATATTAGTTTTAGGGTTCTTAAATAATATAAATATTCTTACCTATAAGTGTATAGCAAAGGATAATTAGGCTTAACTTAAGTAAGCTTAAGAGGTCTACTAAAAATAGTTTACTAAGTTAAGCCTAAAGTTCTATCTATAAAAAAGCAAACTTATTTACTTTATTAAATACTACTAACTAATAATAACCTTAGTCTAACTTAGGAATGCTATTATTTAGCCTATTTAGTCTACCTACTTTCTTAAGGTATAAGTATATAGAAAGCTTTAATAGAAGACTTACTAATCTAAAGTTATAAAGAAACTAGCTTAGTAATAACTTACCCTTACTATAGTCTTAATATTAATATAGGGGTGCCTTATATAGGATATAAGGATCCTTTATATATAGGTTATTTAGAGCTTAGTTGTATATAATATAGGAATACACTACACCTTAATAGGCTATAAGGGGGTTGCTAAGGGTATAGCTAAAGAGTTTAAAAAAGAGCAACTTTACTATCTTTAAGTTATTATAGGTGCTTATAAGGCTATACCTTAGGCCTTAGTAAAAACTAAAATAGCTATACTACTTATTAATCTTTACCTTAACTTTTAGATATAATACTTTTATAAGCAAATTAAAGCAAATAGTATAGTAAAGAAAATCTAAGGCACCTATATAGTAATTATAACTTAGCTTTAGTAAAGACAACGCTAGCACGCTTACTAAGGCCTTAAACTAGCCCCTTTTATACCCTTTTAACACCGCCCCCCCCTATACCTTAATAGACTTAACCTTACTAAGGAGCTTAAATAAGAATAAGTAAATAAATAGCATTAAAAAAGAGCTGTAATATAAGTGTATTAGCCCTACTATACCTTTATAGTAGCTAAGTAAGACCCTAACTTTAGAACTATATAGAAGCTTATACGCTTATATAGGCCCCTTAATAAGTATAAGTTATCCTTACTTATATAAATATATATAAAGAAGATTAGGCTTAAATCCTTCCTATATAACTAATATATTTTTAGTATAGATTCCCCTATTTATTACTATTAGCTTAACTTTAAAGACTATTACTATATTATCTTAAATTACTTAAACTATAACTACTTATAACCTTTTAAGCTTAATACACTACCCCTTTAAGACTATAAAGATATTTAAGTTATGCTTAATACGCCTTAGTTTATAGACTTTTTTAGTAAGTAAATGCTAAAGACTAATTATATCCCTTATTTTATATTAGCTACCTACCTTAAGGAGAAATAGAAGTATAAGGCAGATAAAGCAGTAGGAACTAAATAAAACTAATATAAGGCTAACCTAACCCTTAGCTAAAGCTAAAACACAGCCTAACTTAGTTAGAGTAATTTAGTTACTGTATTATTATTAAATATCTTATAAACCTAAAGGGGTAGCAACTTAAGCCTATAGTAAAATATATAAAGGAACTTAGATATAATTATAGATTATAGTTACTATTATTACTTATAACTACTATTATCTATTATACTACTACTTATATAAAAAAAGAATAAAAAAGAGAAAGTGCCTAAGCTAAACCTATATTAGCCCTTAGCTAATTCTACCCCTCCCTTAAGTCTTTTATAGTTACTTAAAGAGGCAGGCCTTATTAGCTACTTTTAAGGCTATTACAATCTACTCTAAGAACCTTAAGCACTCCTTCTTAAAGTATATAGTTAAACTACCCCTACCTTTAGCCTAACCCTCCCTTATTCTCTTCTATTTAATTAGATTTTATACTGCTTTCTATAAGCTACTATATCTCTCTTATATATATATTAGTACCTTAAGATTAAGGAGGGGCTAAGTTAAACTTATAAGGGTAGAAATAACACCCTTAGTTACCTTATTCTCTTTTACCTACTTCTCTTAAGCTATAAGCACCTTCTTAACCTCTACTTTATATAAGGAAGACTTTTTTAGCTATAAATATAGTTAGGCCCTAAGTTAGCTTTAAGAGGAAATAACTTATAAAAGAATAATTTTTACCTTACTTAGTATATTTATAATAAAGTTTAGTAGGGTTTGTAATTAAGTTAGCTATAGTATTATATTAAACCTAACTTAAATCTATTTACTTTTCTAATTAAAATAATATTTTATAATCTCTTTAGACTGTATAAAACAGGGTTTGTAAGGCTAAGCGTAGGCAGTGCCCTTAAATAATATTAGCCTTATACTAATATAGGACTAATAAAGGGACTTACTAGCTCTAAAAGGGGGTCTTTTTTATTTCTTTTATTAGGCATCTTCTAAGAGGAGGAGTTAGCAGAAATTAATTAAGGCTATAGTAGTTTTACTAAAGCAGTAATAACTAAGGGGTAACTTATAGATAAAAGGGATAATTAAAGAAGAAAAGAGGAAAAAGAGAAGGCTAAAGACCTAAAGGGAAAGCCTTTATTTATCTCCTTAGCTGCCTACCCCTATATAACCCTGCTACTAAACCTTATAGCTATTAGCTAGCTGCTCTGCTAATTTAAACTAAACTCCTTAACCTAAATAAAGGCTAAGTTAATGCCTTATTAACCCTAATAAGACTTTAAATTCCCCTATATTACTACTAAACCTAACTTATCCCTTACTATTTAATAGCTTACACTAATTAAGGATAAGCAGAATAAGTAAGCCTAAAAGACCTATTAATATAGTCTAACTTATATTAACGCTAACTTAGGACCTTATTAGCTTTTACTAGTTCCTTAGAATTACTACTAATTAGATATAGATCTTACTTATACCTAAACCTTCTTATCCTACCTTTTAGTAACTACTGCTACACTTAGCTTAGCAGGCAGCGCACCTTACTTCTATAGCTAGGACTACCCTAGGGCCTATATAGGCCTTAGTAGTTATATAAATGCGTAGCGTATAGGTTTTCCTCCCTATACTAAGGTTTTTCCTATATAGATTAGTAAGATAAAGTACTAAATAGCGGCTGCTACCAGCCGTCTAGGGTAAATAAATAAATAAATAATATAAAAATAGTGTTAATAAGCTAAAAATATAAAAATTAATAGTACTAAAGACTATTAACACTTAAAGAATACCTAAGGATTTTACTAATCCTATATTAAAATTAATAATATATTAATTTATAGCTTTAATCTTTAAGTAAGGTATTAACTTTATTAATACCTATACTTAGTTAAGATTAGTAGTTAAAATACCTATAGCATTAGTATTAGGTATAATTCCCTAAAATACCTTATTATTATATCTTTCTTTTAATATAAAGCACTAAGGGTTAGAGTTATTAATATAGTTATAAAGGTTATCTTTTAATAAAATATATTTAAAAGTGTTATTTTTAAGTATCTTTAAAAGTTAAAATCCTTTAGAAGTTAGGGTTTATAATATATATATTAATAGCTTTAAAGCTAGCTTTATATTTATAATAGGGGTTATAGTAAAAAATTATATAAAGGTTAACTTTAGAAGGTTTTATTACTTTTTTTCTATAGTAAAGAAAGTATTAATAGCTTACTAAGTTAGGTAGTCTCTTTTATTATTTTCTGTTGGTCCGGCTGGTATTACATATAATAAAAAGGGGTGATAGAAAAGGGTCTAATTTAGCTTGTTTATAAAGGTTCTAAGCTAGCTTAAAAGGTTAGAAAAGGCAGGAAAAGTAGTGTTATTATTAGCCTACTTTTCCCCTTAAGTATAGCTATATATT
The DNA here is from genome assembly GCA_018360135.1 of Claviceps sorghi. NCBI lineage: Eukaryota > Fungi > Ascomycota > Sordariomycetes > Hypocreales > Clavicipitaceae > Claviceps > Claviceps sorghi. The sequence goes on along the minus strand of SRPV01001171.1, from coordinate 545 downwards.
TATAAAAATACACCTAATAAAAGCGCTACTCTCACTTCTATTAATCTGCTTAGGCTTTACTAAGGTTCTTTTATAAGGGGGTAATTTTAATACTTATAAATTCTCTTTTTTTTAAAGAAGAGGAATTACCTAAAGAGTAGCTTAAAAAATAAATAAAATTTAAAGTATTTACTTCTATAAAAAGGCCTTTAATTAATTAGCTTTATACTAAACTAATTCTAAGCTGCTCTAACTATAAAAAACACTATATATATATATACAACCCCTTTAATCCCGCTTATTAAGCTACTTCCTTCTTAACCTATTCTTCTACTTATATTTTAGCTTTATTTATATTAATAAAGCCCTTAAGAGCCTTATTTAGCATTGCCTTTATTATTAAGTTTATAATATTATCTTCCCTATTAATTTAGTAAATCTTTATAATCTCTTACTACTTATATAACTGCTAAAAGGCTATAATATTAATTATAAGCCTCTTTTCCTTTATTATTTCTAACTTTATAAGGCATTTATATAGTAAAAAAGAATCTATATAAATAATT
>SRPV01001170.1:0-10165 GCA_018360135.1 Claviceps sorghi | reverse complement strand
AGAAAAAAAAAAACAGAAAAAAAGAGAAGAGAGAGAGAGAGAGAGAGAGAGAGAGAGAGAAACTCATTTCAATGTGCAACGGCCACTAACGCTTCTTTTCCCGCCAGGGGCTGTGTGTCCGGATCGCAGCTGCAGAACTTGAGGGACGAATGCGACAAGGGCGATGGGGAGTGGGACTTTGACATTATAGACGGATATGACGAACTGACGCACGTTGACACCTGTCCCCTTTTCTTTTCCTCCAGACAAACGTCTAACATCCACCCCAGAGATGCGCACGTGCAAGAAAAGATTCGTCGCTGCGTGAAGCAGGCCCATATTGATGCCGAGGATTTCAAGGGCGTATGTATTGGCGTGGACCGCCTTGTCCTCTGTCATGACCATGATGGTGATGATGTGCTAACATGACGGCAGGACCCTGAGAAGAACCGTCCCGGCGAAAAGGGGATTCACCTGACTGCCAAGCAAAAGGCGGCAAAGGCGGCTGCCGCTGAATCTACGGGCAAGGTGCGTTCTCCAGATCGTCATGCCGTGTCTGACGCAGTCGCTGACATGTGGTACAAGTCCGAGGATGCGAAGCCGAACAAGGCGGCCAAGCGTGGCCGCGGCAAGGCCGATGACGGGGACGAAGACGAGCACAAGGCGAAGAAGTCCAAGGCGGACCAGACGGCCAAGACGGCCAAGACGGCCAAGACGGCCAAGACGGCCAAGACGGCCAAGAGTGCGAAAAAGGCCACGGCAGATAGGCCTGCGCCCGTGACAAAGTCTCGTGGCAGAAGGGCTGTCGCCAAGGATGAAAGTGAGGAGGGCGACGACGACGACGACGACGACGACGACGACGACGACGAGAGCGAGCACGTGGAGAGTGAGCACGAGGAGGAGAAACCCGCGGCCAAAAAGTCCAAGCCCAAGCCCAAGCTCAAGGTCAGCGCCAAAGCCGCCGCCGCCAAGGGCAAGCGGTCGTCTGCCGTGAAAGTCGCCGTCGAGCCAGAATTCGAGTCCGAATCCGAGTCCGAATCCGCCGACGAGAAGCCAGCACCACAGGCCAGGGGGGCCAGGGGGGCCAGAGGACGTCGCGTGGGCCGTCCTGCCAAGGCATGAACAAGCTCAAGCTCAAGCTCCTGGCGTGGTGCATGTGGTCAGGCTGTTTCTTCTTGCCCACGTCGCGATGGACATGGCAAAACGCAATGATCGATGGGCTTCGAACGGAGCCATGGGGAAAGGGAGGGAGGAAACGGCAGGATTGTGTACCATGGCGCGCCGGGGACTTTGTTCGCACGCCTGCGTTGCTTAGGATGACACGTCGAGAGCCATTTTTGTATTTCTCTCATCCCTGTCTTGCTGTGAATCTACAGGTGTACGTCACAAGGGGGAAAAAAGAAAAGAAACAACTAATTCCCACGTCCAGACACAAGAAAACCACCTACGTCGTGCCCTTCAGCCGCCCACCGCCCGCCGCCGTCACGAACAGATCCCCCGCCATCACCTTCCGATGGCGTCCGCGCCTCCTCTTTCTCCTACTTGCAGACCGAACTCACGGCGTCACACGTCGACCCGCCACAACACGGCACGGCGTTCCCGCACCGCTGCCCGCGCGCATTGCACGGCACGCACCGCGAGGCGGGCCAGCTGCAGAAGAGGCCCGCGCAGCAGGGCACCGCGTTGCCGCAGTACGCTTCCTGGGTGCCGCAGCCGGTGCAGATGCTGCTGGGCCAGCTGCAGAAGAGGTTGGCGCAGCAGGGCGTTCCGTTGCCGCAGTACTGGGACTCGCCGACGCAGCGCGGGCTGATGTCGTTGAGACCCGTGGCTGGTGTCGGGGTTGCGAGGCTGGAGGGGAGGAGGACGGTTGTGGTCGCGAGGGCGAGGAGGAAGACCTTCATGCTGGGCGTTTTGTCTCTGGGCGGGGATGGTGGCTGGTTGGGGAGCTTGTGTTTCTCTCCTGTCTGTAGTTTCGTGTTTTGAACTCGGGTTTTCTGGTCTTGTGGTGTTTTTTTTTTTTTTTTTTTTTGTGTGTGTGTGTCTCTGTGTGTGTGTGTCTTTTTGGACTTGAGCTACTTCCTTGGGAGAGCAGTGGACGGGCCGGCGAATATAAAGCACGCATCAGCTACACACCACGGTCCGGGAAAGAGGGAGCCCAAACGAACAAGGCCCCAGAGCACGGTGTGCATATTCATCTCACGGCACGCAGCTTCTACCCAACGGCGACGAGGTCGGATGACGGGAATCAAGACACTTGGTGCGACAAAGCCATGCGGCTACGCGACGGGCCTTGTACGATGGCCCCGACGGTCCGCATCGCCATGGGCTTTGGTCCGACGAGTCATATCGCACGTCGTCTCGGGATTCCAATCTGCGGCTGAGGCCCAGGCTGCGTCGTTTTGTCGTTGGGCGCGGTGTCGGTCTGCTTGGTCGGGCTGCTGACGTTTGATTGTGTGTGGGTGATGGGGAGGGGTTTGAACGGGTGAAGGAAGGATCAAATGGGCAACTACTTGCAACAAGAATGAAAGATGCATGAAAAATCGTAGAATGGTAGAAAAGTGTCATCATAATAAGACTGAGCATGATAAGAAACAGATCCACCGCGAAGGGGTGATGCAGAATGGATGTTGCGAGATGCAACGACAGTTGTCATGCACGCAATCTGCAGTCGGACGCTTACAATGGCTTTGTTGTAAATTGTGGCTTTCTTTTGAATTTGTTCATTTGTTCATTTGTTAGTTTGTTAATTTATTAATTTATTAATTTATTAATTTATTAATTTATTAATTTATTAATTTATTTATTTACTAATTTACGTGTTTACTAATTTACTGATTTACTCATTACGTAATAATAAATTAATTAGTTTGTTCATCTATTTATTTATTCATGTCTTGTTGTTTCCACCAAAGTCCCCGCCGCAGTGGGCCCACCCGTTCTCCACCGCACGTCATACAGACAAAACCCCCCAAGACGCCGACTCCACGGCGCGACGATGCGACTCAAACCCGACACGGTCGCCTCAAACCGCCTCAAAAGCCACGCAACCATGTCGGCCACCACCAACCCCGACCCCGACGCCGGCGCCCCGGCCTTCATCCCCCTCGAGGCCAACCCGGAGCTCATGACGGCCCTCATCCACAAGCTCGGCGTCTCGCCCGCCCTCGCCCTGCACGACGTCTACTCCCTCACCGACCGGGACCTGCCTGCCCAGCCAGGTATCGATACCTGGTCCCCGCCCGCGCACTCGACCTTGCTGCCCCTCCACCGCCTCCTCCACGTGTGCTCGGCATTCTGCCCATGTTATTAGCATGGCTGGCAGCGACAACGAGACGTTGCCTCTTTTCGAACCAGAAAGCTTGCGGCCCCGAGACAATTCCAGCATGGTTCCCAACACAAGTACGCATTGATGCCCTCCCGTGAGGTACTCGTATTTCTTTTCCTTTCTTTCCCCCCCTTTTTTTTTCCTGATGTTCCCTGCGCTGCTTTCCCACCCCCCCCCTTTTTCTTTCCGTGGGCATCCATTTCAATCCGTCGTTTGCCGGAATGTCACTCGCCCGCTGCGTGTCGGTCCCTTCGCATCGTCCGTCCCATGATCCAGCCGTGCTGACATGTGTGCGAAACTCTGTGTAGAAAAGGCAGCCGCGGAGTGCATCTCGGACGACGCGCTGGTACACCTCAAGTCGTACAAGTATTCGAGCGTCGACAAGTCCCCCGTGTCGAAATACATTCTCGGTCCATGGGTATGTAGCATGGTGGGCGACGGGTACGGGTTTTCCTCTTGAGCTCCCGTCGCGCCGACGCCCGCGCCGACCGTGCCGTCGAAGTGGCCGTCGGAGCATGGAGACTGGAGAGACGCGCTGCTGACAGGTTTTCGCTTCGCTCGCAGTGGAACGCCTTTGTCAACGTTTTGCCGCTATGGATCGCCCCCAACATGGTGACCCTTTTGGGCTTCTTTTTCATCCTGGGCAACATTGGCCTGTTGGTCATTTACATGCCTGACTTGATTGGACCGGTATGGTTTTTTTTTTTTTTTTTTTTTTTTTTTTTTAAAATAAACTTCCATTGATCGTTCCGGCTTGGGGACCTTGTACTCACATGCTTTGATCCAGGGACCGACATGGCTGTACTTTAGCTTTGCGTTCGGCCTCTTCATGTATCAGACCATGGACAACGTGGATGGCAAGCAGGCGAGGAGGACCGGAACGTCCAGCGGCCTCGGCGAACTGTTCGACCACGGAATCGACTCCCTGAACTGCACCTTGGCCAGTTTGCTCGAAACGGCGGCCATGGGCCTGGGCACGACCAACGCAGGCGTCTTTACCGCCTTGTGTCCCTGCCTTGCCATGTTCTTCTCCACGTGGGAGACCTATCACACCCACACGCTCTATCTCGGCGTCATCAACGGACCTACCGAGGGCCTGCTCATCGCGTGCGGCATCATGGTGGCCTCGGGCATCTGGGGCCCGCACATCTGGACGCTCCCCCTCGCCACTGCCCTGGGCGACCGTCTGCCGGGCCTGGCCGCCATGCTCGGCGAGACGTCATTCCGGGACATATGGATCGGGCTCATTCTCCTGACGCTCCTCGTCGGCCACGTCCCCTTTTGCCTGTACAACGTGGCCTGCGCCCGCCGCCGGCAGGGCCTGCCCGTGCTGCCCGTCTTGGCCGAGTGGACGCCCATGGCCGTCTTCACGCTCGGCGTCGGCGCCTGGGTGTACTCGCCGCACAGCACGCTGATGAGGAACAACCACCTCGTCCTCTTCTGCCTGACCATGTCCTTTGTCTTTGGCCGCCTGACCACCAAGATCATCCTCGCCCACCTGACGCGCCAGCCCTTCCCCTACTGGACCGTCATGCTGGCGCCCCTCGTCGGCGGCGTCGTCCTCGGAAACCTGCCCCGCCTGGGACTGCCCCCCGTCAGCGCCACCCTCGAGGCGGCCTACCTCTGGGCGTACTTCTTCTTCGCCCTCGTCGTCTACTTTCGCTGGGCGTACCTCGTCATCACCGCCATATGCGACTACCTGGGCATCCACGCCCTGACCATCCCCAAGGAGAAGCAGATGGCCAACCGACAAGCCCGCGACGCGACAAAGCTGCACTGAGGCCCAGAATCACACGTCGGCGCCATGCCGCCCGTGCTTTGTCATTCCAGCCTACCAAGCTGTATCTCCGGGCGATGCCAACGCGACATGAACACCCTTGACGGACCCATAGAGGCACGATTCGTCACCTTGAATGGATAAAACAATACATGTAATACTCGGGCAGTACCCAACGTGGGGGGAATACCATGCATCACATGCCCCGTTTGCTCCGTCATTCGCAATTTCCATGGGCATCAAGGGGGAATGGCTTTTGGTCAACAAGGTGCGGGTCGGACGGGGTGGTCGGACGACCGGTTGTGGGTCTACGGTGGTAGGCGGGCGAGGAATGGCGGACAAGGGGCCTGTAAATAGACTGTTTGTTCATGCCTGCGTTCACATCGTCGGACTGGATGCTTCATCTCTTGGCGTCCGATGTGGATGAGGATGCTTTTGAGGAAGACTAGCCAAAAATAAACAGAACGAACAAAAAAATTTGAAAAAAAAAAAAAAAAAAAAAAAAAACTCACATCTTTTTCTTCAAAGCACCACGCCAACATGCTCTGGCTCGATTCCACCTACCCTGCCCGCAGCAGCAAGCGCGGCAGCAAGCGCGGCAGCTGCTCCCCCTCGTCCGGCTCGCCCTCCGACGTCGAGAACACGGCTCCTGACTCGGCTGTTGTCTTTTCCAACATCAAGTTTGGTCCCATTGGATCGACCTTCTCTGCCGGCAAGTAGAGAGAGGGCCGTAAACCACTGACCCAAGGGACCCATCTTCGAACATCGACGCAGTAGTCCCCAACTTTGCTGCATTTTCATTTCTTTTGCATGTGCGAGAATTTGTACATATAAACGCGACGCTTGCATTGGGCCGGCCCCCCTGCTCCTCTCATTTCTTATCCCTTTTCCCTCTTCTTTCTTTTGAATTAGGATACTTGAAAAAAAAAAAGAAAATCGTCAAGTCTCGCATTTGTGCACACCTTGGTCAACCTTTTTCTTTCTGCTCATCAGTCTCCTTTCTTCTTTTTTATTTTTCAACCTAAAAAATCAATGCAACAAGGTCTGTGGGAATATTGATATCCTTGTTTCCCCTCGCCCATACAATCATGAATGTCGCTGTCTGAACTGAAGAATCTGCCATGACCAAGCACACCGCATCTTTCGGCCGACCGGTCGGTTTCAATAGACCAAAACTTATGTTTACACGCTCCAATACAGTAGTGCTGGCATGAAAAAAAGAGAGAAAAGAAGAATAAAAGTAAAGAAACAGGTCGTCGTCATCATCTCTCATCACTGTCGGGGATCCCTCTGCATCATCTGCGCCGGGTCTACACCCACCCAGCGAAGGTCACAGGCTGGTTGTTGCCCAGGCATTTGCAGAACTGTCGGTGGACTCATTGGTCCCATAGCTGTCTGGTACTGGCCCTGGGACTGATTCATCGTCATGGTGGACAAGTGTCGAATATTTCTTAATCGGTCCACCATCTCTCCTGACAGCTGTTCAAAACTCTGTTTTAGCATCAGGGCGTCACCCCATCGCATACCGTACAATTCCAACGTCTTTGGCGTGCGCTCGAGGCACCACAAGCTCCTGTCGAGATTGGTTTCGATCGGAATGCCTGGTTGTAGATGGCGTCTGGGAATCGGCGCCGGCGGTGCAGAGCCCGGCGCACAAGGAGGTGGAGCCACATGGGCTCCTGACAGTATGAGATCTTGCGCGTCCCGCAGCACTGCCAGGAATTGATTGGCCATGAAGTAAACCTTGAGGGCGTCGTGATATGTGTAAAGCGCAGCATGGAGACCGTTGTGCGCGATTTCGTACATGCTGTTGAGATATTCCAAAGAATACTCAAAGATCAAAAGTCGCGTGTAGTCGGTGATGTGTGGAGCTTTATTTGAAGGGGCAAGACAGTAAACGTAGCTATATCGCAATTCTTGCTCGAACATCTGTCGCGTATCGACGGGCAAAGTGCCTGGCAACGATTCTTGCCACTCTCTCATGTCGAGGCACATTTGCCAAAGGAAAGACGCAGGATCCGGCAAGGGTGTAGTATCTGATTGATACAAAACTTGGTACCAGTATGACTGCGCTCTTCGAAGCTGAAACATCAGAAGCGCCGGATCAGCCGACTGCGGCCCTGCAATCGCTATTGATGCTGCATGTTTCTCGGCGTATTTGAGTCCATGAGGAAAGGCGACATTGGTGGAATCATCTGTAAAGGAGAATGGCCGCGCGTGAGACATGCTAATTGCCCTGAGAACTAGACTTAGTATATTGAGACTAGCACAAGAACCGGAGGAAAAAAGGTGAAGAAAGAAAAACGAGGTAAAGACGGGGAAAGACAGGACATGAAAAAGAAAAAGAAAAAGAAAAAAAGAAAGACGTGGCCCCTACCGGTCTAATGCATAGGTGCAGTAGAAGATCTTGCGGCGCAAATCAAGAGCTAAACGGTCCGCCACAGAACTCATAGGAGGGTCTTGATGGAGTCCCAAGTCTACCACTGCGCGCGCCGTGAGACCTATCAAGTGCCAGGTATCAAAGTGCGCCGGGTCCAGCATGGAGTACATTGTCAACAGTAGCAGAGATTGGATCTGGTATACATGGCCAGGCGCGAGGGCTCGATCGGCAAAGGCCATGGCCTTGCAGACAAAGTCGACCCCGTTGTTGTACTGCACATCGTACACCCTGCGGCTTTGCGCCGTCGAGCCTATAGCCAGAACAAGATACAGCATCCAGTAGTCGGAGTCTTTGATAGCGCGATCATCTTGGCGATACACGTCGTCCAGAACAGTCAGGAGCGCCGTTTCCGAGAAACAAGGGAACAAAGGATATATATTGACCATGAAGTATTGGACGATAGTGTTGGCCGCTTGCCTGGAAGGCACCATGGGTTGTGAAGATTCGGTCAATGAATCTTTGGTGACTGCGGCCAAGACGAGCCTTGCAAAGGTGATGTTCCCCAGCGAAGGCTCGAAATCTCGGGTAGTGGCATCGACAGACCTACGAAAGCGTTCCGTGTTAGTAGAAACCATTCGGCGGGGTAAAGTACTCGTGTTAGAAAAGAAAAGGTTGCGGAGCGACGGCTCATACAAGATTCCGAAATCGGATACCAATGAGTTGACATCGGAAGTCTCTCGATTTCGAGCTGCTTTGCGGTGAATGGCAGCACGAATGACGGCCAGCGAGTTTCTCCTGTCCGACTCGGTCAAGTTGGTGTGATGAGCGCCATCAGCCTCGTACTGCGCAACGGATGCTCTGCGCGATTTGGCGTAATCTAGTCGTTGCTCCAGCTTCTCAATGCGAAGCTCAAGAGCAGCCACGTAGCTATTTGTCGAGTGTCAGCGGCCTGCAGGTGTACATTGCGGCCGTCTGGCCAGAGTCAGCAGACATACCTTCTCTCTTTCCCTCGAGCAAACTGATCATTAGCTGCAGAGCACTCTTTCTCCCGGCCGGCCTTTTCACAAGCTGTGCAAGCTGGTAATTTGCCGTCGCACTTTTGGATGTCCATGTTAGCCATCATTGTGCTTTGCATGTTTGTCATGTCGAGTGACACCCGACAGGCGCTTTTGTCTACCTTGACTTTTGCGGCACGACCTGTGAGCCGGGGGGCATTAGTTTAATCGCTCGGGGTATGCTCAAGAGCCAAGGCTGATATCGTAGAGGATTTTCAAGGCTTTTCACTCACATCGTGAGCATGCGGATACTGGCCTAGACACCCTGAGCAGGGGATTCCGAGAAAAGCTGCTGCGGGGCATGGCAGCGCGCAAGGCCTAGCAACTGGCCCCGTCGGAACTTTGACTGCGATCTAGTGATGGTGTAATACTGCGCAGCCCTCGGGGAGAATAACCTCGAATCGAAGAGGGCAATTGAATGATGGCGAGAAGAGGTCTTGCCCTTGCCGTATGGGCGAAAGTAGAGAGCCGTCCAAGGTTGAAGTTGCACGCAACAAAGCATCACGGAGTTGATGTGGCAACATGAATGGAGTAGATGGAGATGGAGTGAATGGTCAGCGGCGGTCGGTCGGTCGTCACTGGTGACGGAAGCTACCTACCTACCTACCTAGGTACCTAATTAGGTAGGCGAAAGCATCGCTGCACCAAAGGGGAATTGGGGTAACCAGTGACCAGACCAGTCAGATGGACGTCCAGGGCGGCGCAAACCGTGGGGGGGTGGACAACGGCTCTTGGAGACTGGAAAGAAGGGGAAAGGAAGGCGCCGTCGTCACTCTCCTGCTGTTGTGATTGACGCCTATGGCTGGCGCCTAGCCGGATCTAGATTGATACCTATGTATATCTAGAACGAATCTCCCAGCACGATTGGACTAGGGCTAGTGCAACTTGCACAGGGACCTGGGCCGAGCAGATCATTTGCTGCCTTCCAGAGGCTTTCCAACGGGCAGACCAGACGCCTACCACAGGTACCTAGTAGTGGGTAGGTAAGTACCTAGGTAGGTAGGTACCTAGGTACTTACCTAGGTACTTGAGTACTCCCTAGAGGTAGGTACCCAGTACGTAATAGGTACCTACCGACTTGACCTGGTTAGGGCCGGAGAAAAAAAAAAACTGACATGGATGGCAGCGGGCACAAACATCTGAATGCGGCACGCTGGCATCGACGTGTAATGGAGTTTAAGGGAACCCTGGACGCGGCCGGTGGCGCACCTCACAGGGCCTCGAGTCTCGTCCAGGCTTGTCGAGTCTTGTCGAGTCTTGCCTCTTGATCGACTACACACAAAGTCATTATTTGTGATTTCTCTACCTAGGTACCTACCTAGGTACTTTACTAGTCGAGCCAGAAGAAGGGAGTACCAGACTGGTCTCCCGCTGTCGTCATTGTTTTGCGAAACTCCAGCCCGCGGAAGCAGCTGGCCATGACTCACGAGCGGCATTGGTGCCAGCAGGATCTAAGACAGAAGGAGCCAGGCACACTCCTGCCACCACCAAAACTGTTTGGTCCGGTCAATCTGAAACAATCCCATGAGACCAGACCGCTTGACTCCCTTCCATGTTTCCGTAGAACTAGAACTTCATGACGACTTCTAGCAGAGTCACATCCGATATCAGCAAAGAACAAAAAAAAAAAAAAAAAAAAAAAAAAAAAA
>SRPV01000117.1:0-36826 GCA_018360135.1 Claviceps sorghi | reverse complement strand
AAAAAAAAGAAGCAAAGAAGGAAAGAATGAAAAGCGGAAAGAAGCAACAAAAACATTCGCCGCCAAAACTCTCTTGCTTGAAGAACGTGGGCAAGTCATAAAATGGACGCATCGTGCTAATGCGTTGACGCAGCCGAGTACGAATTCTACACATTCCGCAATCCGGATTCTTCATCTGCCTCTCCAGCGGCCTTTCTCCAGCAAAACGCTCCCGCCCAGCTGCCGTCATTGACCGAAGGCATGTTTGGCTACTCACTTAATCGGCCCGTCCACAACAAGGATTGGTACTACGACGTATACAACACGTGCGCCAAATTCTCCTGCGACATTGAGGGCTGGCACACCGAGTCGGGCCCGGGCGTCTATGAGGCTGCCCTCGAGTTCGGCGAGGTGGCACAGATGGCCGACCGTGCAAGCCTGTTCAAATACGTCGTTAAGAGTGTGGGCATTCAACACGGCATCACCCCCTGCTTCATGGCCAAACCCAAGCAGGGTCTTCCCGGAAACAGTGGGCATATGCACATTTCCATTGTGGACAAGGACGGCAAGAATCTCCTCGCGAGGGACACCACGGACGAAAATGCCAAATGGACCGACATTGCCGCCCTGTCCGACCTCGGCCGCCATTTCTTGGCCGGCCTACTGGAGGGGCTGCCGGACATTATGCCCATGCTGGCCCCGACCGTAAACTCGTACAAGAGACTCGTGGAGAATTTCTGGGCCCCCGTCACAGTTTCATGGGGTCTGGAGCACCGCGCCGCATCAATAAGGCTGATATCGCCACCAACCTCCAAGGCCGGAGCCACGCGGTTCGAGGTCCGCACCCCTGGCGCCGACTCGAACCCCTACTTCGTCCTAGCCGCCATTCTGGGCTGCGGCTGGCGGGGGGTCGAGAAAAAGCTCGAAATCCCCTGTCCGCCCTTGGCCCTGGGCCAGGAAACCGGTGGCGCCAGCGATATGGGCGAGCGCTTGGCCAAGAGCCTCAAGGAAGCGACCGCAAGGTTCATGCGCAAGGAAAGCGTCGCTCGCGAAATTTTCGGCGACGACTTTGTGGACCACTTTGGCGGCACGCGAGAGAATGAAGTGAGGCTGTTTGATGAAGCCGTGACGGATTGGTGAGTTTTTTTTTTTTTTTTTTATGGCCCGTCGCCTTTTGACATTTCTCTTTTGGCTAACCCCTCCCAGGGAAATGAAGCGATACATAGAAACCGTATAACGGGTCCATGAACGAGGTGGGTAACCGACAAGGTCGGCCATGATTTACGACGATGCCTTCTTGGACTAAATAGTGCACAGAGGGGGCGGATCCATGGTATGTTAGTTCTTATGCCAATCATGCACTAAATCTAATGTTGCTTGCTCGAGAGTCTAGACGGACATGCTCTGATGCACGACATGTAGAGTGCGTGCTGCTTTCTTAAAGTCCAGGGATTCACTTTCCCTTTTTTTTTTTTTTTTCGCTCTGACATCGACTCTATGCGTCAGAAGTCCACTGCATCCCCGAGATATCAGTGTCCCGTTATTCCCAGTCTGGCTTCAGTGCTGCAACTTACACTTGACATATGCCAGCATACAATACAGACCACGTTCAAACATGTATACGCACATGCACATGTATATAAAGCTTGAATCCAGCACCACCCATGGTACAAATCGGGAGGATTCGCACGGAATCACCACCGTCTGAAAATGCCCAACGTGCTCAAGACACCGTCCTTGTGATGGGTGGAACCATCCGCGCTGGAGCCTTGAGAATGTCGATAGTCCTCGGGCAGAGTGGGCGCGCATTCTATCCATCATTTCCCAGGGGGCGCTCGCGAGGTGATCAAAGCTGGGCGACTACCCGTAGTAGAAGACGTCGGATGTGAGAATAAAGTTGAGACAGACACATGTGCACGTGTATATACTGGTAGTTACATCGCTGCGGTCCATTTTCGGACATTCCGGTAAGCCATATGGAATGAGCTGTCTGAAGGCAGCACTTGGCTGAACCATCACCTTCTATGACGAGGAGGTGGACATGGACGTGGCAAACAATGTGACTCGCGCGTCGGCATTTTATCAATAAAGCAAAGCTACCTGCCGATCAATTGATGAAACAAATATAATTTTTTTAATGTAGGTGTTGTGGAATTAAGCCGCGGCGCCAACACCCCTTTCTGCATCTTCTCACAGGCCCGAGTGCGAGACACACCCATTGCACCTAAGACGTTGAATGACGGCATTTACATTTGCTGCTCGGCGAGGCGCATCGCTTCAAGTACCCGGGTCTACGACCTCGTTGTCAAGAATCTTTCCTGACCTTCTTCTTCCCTACCAGCCGGGCGTCCAGGCCATCATCCTCGGGATTCCATTCCTCAGGCTGAAAGTCTGGGTTGCCGTAGTGTGCTCGGTTCCACACACTGTTTTTGAAAGTGTTGGTGGTAACCTGGAACGTTGGCTCGGGAAAACTTTTATTTTCGTATTCTAATTGATGGGGACTGAAACGGATTGGATAACCGGCTGTTCCGGCGGTTGTCAAAAGGGGCCCAAGGTGTTGAGGCCCCAAATTTGTTCCCGTGACCATAAGTGACGACGGCGGGCCCATCGGAGTTGTTGGCGTCATTGGAGCGGATTGTGATGTATGTTGAATATTTGCAAGAAGATGAGGTGGCTCAGATGGAGATTCGCCCTTTACAGACTGCACCTCCGACGAGAAAGGGTTTATCCACTGATCCTGTGGACTTGGCGAGAAGCCATCAACAACAGCTGACGTAGCGGTTGTCGGTGCCGCTGACATAGATATCATGCTGGTCAACGAATCCCCTCCGTTGTTGCTGATTCCTGGGATCATACTCAGTGCCCCAAAGTCAAGCGTCGAAAAGGCACCCAGCGCGGCGGCTGAGTCCGCAAATGCTGTATTGTGCGTGAAGCCTGCCACTCGATTGACTTGCAGACTCAACTGCGGCGAGGATGTTGGAGATGCTTGAGGAACAGCAAGAGATTGATATAGAATGTCGTAATGGTCTGGCCTGTAGAGAAGATAGATGACAGGCCCCAGGTCTAGAACGTCCTTATCATTGGCCTCCTCTGGAAAGCGATACCGATTGACTTGGTTGCCGGGACTGCGATCCAAGTAGGCAATCTCAAGGACAAAGTTGAGTGGTTTGAGTAGTATATTGACCAAGGCAATAATTCCAAGTTGCTCAATTTCTCGATTGACGACTTCGATGTTCTGACTGCAATAAACCGCCATGCTCTGCCCATCTGGAACGAATCCTTCGTATGCGACAGCATTTGCCTTGAGGAATGTCGCAGCCAGCAAGCGAAAATAGAATATTAAACTGCCCTCCACCTCAGTATCGTTCCATCGTTGACGAACAAGATCATGTGCCGCTTGGGGTTTGTCAATAATTGTCGCCACTTCACGCAAGAGATCAAAGGCTTCCTCTGCCCAGTCTTCAAAATAGTTGTAACCTCCGACGGTGCTTAGAAGGTGGTTCAAGCTTTTCAAGCGGGCGACTTCTCCCTCGACTTGAGCTTGATCACCACCCTCGACGAGTTTTTCGTAATAAGAAAATCCAATGGCTAGGGGAACGGAAGAGAATTAGTATACCAGAGCGTGATAAGTGAAGAGCGGCGGCAGCCGAACAAACACCACCCCCACCCCCCCCACCTTCTCTTTGTTTTTTTGCCCCCTCTTCTTCTTCTCTCTTCTGGATTGGTGGCATACATGTCTTTGATGGCGAGAGGGCTACACTTTCGTACTTGCCATATTTTTGCGACAGCTCACTGGGAGTCACGCGAGGCTACTCCGATAAACTTTTGGACAAATATGGGGTTACGGAAGTGTAGCCTTCTCGGCCTCAAAGAGTCATTGCTCGCTAAGTCTCACGACAGACATACCTCGCCAACCGCAATTGCCATCGCCCTGAATAGGACGGTAATGTGAGTAAGCCTCGGGCAAGGCCTAAAATAAAGAAGGCACCTATTCAGTAAAGTCGGTGACAGGGCGAAAAGGCGAGCGGCAAGATATGAGGGAGGGGTAGTATAAACAACAACATTTTACCTACAGTGGTCTTTTCAATATAGATTTGATCAGCCTTTGCGTACTCCTGGGTAATGATGTGACTAGGGGTTTTCTCTCCAACCAGAGGACCCTGTTTGCGTTGAGCGTCAGCAGTCTGAATTTCGGAACATATTCCCGCCTTGCCAAAAAGAGGCACCGGGAGAGGGGGGGAGACAACTCACGCGCAGTTCTGGTTGATAATCTTTTGCAGCTTCCTGCTGAGCCGCCACGTCATGGGATGGCTGTTCCTCCATCCTTGTGCGTAGCCTGCGCTGATGTAAAGGAAACCTATGACCAGTAGACGATTGTCTTGACGTCGAAGGGCGTTGTGAAAGAGGTTGAATCGGATGGAAGCGCTGCTGTGGGTGGAGCGCAGTCGTGGCACAGGATGGCAGCAGCGACGCAGGCGATGAACCACTGTGGCTATGACTATGGGCCAGAAATTGTGGTTGATGCGATGACCCCCGGGGAGTGTGGCTTAGCTGCCCGCCTCCTGCATTTGCGGCGTGGGACAGGTCAAAGACTGGCGCAAAGTCCAGGCCATGAGATGGAGGCAGTGAGGAGAAGAAGGACGAGGATGAAGAAAATGGAGTTGACTGCGGCTGGAACATACCGCCTTTTGAATGTGGACTGGAAAGGGGACAAGACAGAGAGCAGGGACGTGTCGAAGATCAAAGCTGGACAAGGCGGCTCGTCTTGGTCGCAGAGACCATGTCACTGCTCAATGCGCGAGCGAAGATCAACCGGGTACCAGCAGCAGCGCGTCTGGCCTTCAGGCAAAGCAGCGTTGGACGTTGCTCGAATCGCTTCAGCTGTGCGAGGTCGCAGGTGTGAAAACCCGTCTAATAATAGCACGACAAACCCAACTTGCGCCGGGACTCGACGGGTTTCTATGTGGGTGGAGCCCGGCACTTTCTCAGCGATGATGGTTTTTTTTTGGTGTTGGAACACTGGCAGGCGAATGTACTTCTTCGACAGATTAGCGAGCCCCTCGGCTGTTGGAACTTTGTGGCCCTTGTTTGAGATAAGCTATGTGCGATGGTGATGGTGGCTGAGAAACTCGGGTAGCTGATTGTTATGGATATAATCGCCGTCGTCGATTTTGTACAGATGTGGGTTCCCAATGAGCTGTTTGGAGGAAAAGGGAGCGCGAAGGCGCCAAATGAATTAAAAAAAAAAAAAAAAAAAAAAAAAAAAAAAAAACAACCGGATCGCTTGTGTTGGCGAGATGGCTAGCCTAGAACCGGCACACTCCAGAATCGAAACAGAGCGGTATGAAATCGATGAGGTAAATAGACAGGCAATAGCCGCCGAGAGGTGAAGGGCGACTGGCGCCAAATTCTAGTCACTAAAGCAAGGAAGAGAAGGAAGAGGCGGAAGCAAAGCCGACGGACAACCGGCTGATGCCAGAGGCTGTGCTAATGTCGTCCAGGCGGGACCAAAGTGCTGCAGACGTGAAGATGGTAAAGATGTCGGCGAAGAGAGCCGCAACAGTAAAAGGTGCGAGTCGTAGGAGGTCGCGACTTGCGAATAGCTAGCCGCTGGTGCAGATGGGCAGAAACACGCCAAGAGGGCAGACTATGGCATCATGGAGATTAGGCAAATCGTGTCGGCAGCGTCGGGGCATGGACAGGTTGACATGAAGGAAGAGGCAAGGGAAGTAGAAAGGCTTGTCTAGCAGTCGTGGAGGACACAAGAAAATAATATATGTAAATGAGAACAGCATATTGTCAACGGCCCGTTCGCAAAAAGCCAGAATCGAGCTCGAGGCCAATTAACACCACTCACTCCACACACCGGCAGAAAAACCGAGAAAGGGCTCAGTGGTGAACCAGTCCGGGGCCAAGCTGCAATGCAAGCTGCAAACTGCAAACTGCAAGCTGCAAGCTGCAACCTGCAACCTGCCAGTCCATCCGACATAGAAAGCTCGTCCATGCCTGCTTGCGCCGACCGCATCCATATGCAGCCCTCCCCTCGAAACGTCCTCTTCGGCTGTCTTTCCGCCTCCCGGACGGGCCGTCTTCAGGAGCACGGTTCATTATGATGACCGCAGATGATAACAATAAATGAACCTCCCCACCGCATAGTACATACGGGCCATCGCCTCCGTTGTATGTTGTATGTGCAGTGCTGTACACTCGAAGCTGTCAGATTTCTCGCTGTCAGTCTCGGCGCCCGACATCGAACTGATGACGACCTGATGACATGGCGCACGAAGCCGAGCTTGATCATGATCACACGCCAGACCAGTCCCTGGTGTCTATGCCGCGTGAGGAACGAGCTCAGACGGAGCGCTCGAGGCAGGCTCCCGGGGGGCAGTGTTTGCGCGCGGGGGAAGGTGGGGGGGGGGGGGGGGGGGGGGGGGGGGGGGGGGGGGGTGGTCGCGGGAGAAGGGCAGTTGAGGGCAGTTGAAAGATGAAGGCAGTCCAGCGGAGATCGCATTCCGGGTCAGTCTTGGCCCTGCTCACAAGCACGACGGTAGCTGGACCATGTTGGTAAGAGCGTTTATTGGACAAGTCGAGGGCCCTGCTGAGGTTCGACCACTTGGCCAAACCAGGGCTGCCAGCTGCCAGGTGTGCTCGTCGGTCTCATTGTCTGGTTTAACCTTCCATGTCCCTTTCCAATGTTTCGATAGGGAGGGAAGGGGCGGGGGGGTTCAAGCTGGAGGTCAGACGGGGGCCATATGGGGCCATATTGGGGCCACGGGGGCCTCGGAAGATGGAGGACGGAAAGATGCTTGCCTGCATCCAGCCAGCCATCAAGGAAGGCGGTGGCTGATGGAAGCACTGGCAGGGGTGGGCGCTTCACTGTTTGGCTTCAGCACCACTGACACTGCCACTGCCACTGCCACTGCCACTGCCACTGCCACTGCCACTGCCACTGCCACTGCCACTGCACCACCACCACCACCACCACCACTACGACGCACCACGATGGGGCAATCGATTGACAACTCCAACAACTGTCAGTTTCACATGTTGAACTGCACCTCACCCCACGAACCGGTCATCCGCTGTGATGTGTGATGCTGGAAGTCCGTCTGTAGCCCATGCCCTTGTTCGACATCCGCTCTGCGAATCACCCCTGTCAAGGCCTCGTGCGACGGACAGGGGAACGCTCACAAACAGGAACCGGGAAAGAAAAATCGTCCATGTTCCGTGGATGGCTGTCACCAGCGCGCCACCCGCCCGCCCAACACGGTAGCCATGTCCACGACTGCCGCCCGTGAAAGCACAGCACTACAGGTTCACACTTTGTTTAAAAGAAAAAAAAAAAATTTCGATGCCGATCATTGCGTTTGCAAGTGCCTGGACCTGCGGCAACGCAAATCGAGTCCGCACCCATACCCGCACCCGCACCCGCCACCCGCACCCGCCACCCGCACCCGCACCCGCACCCGCACCCGCACCCGTACCCGCACCCCCATCCACGTCCATGTCCACTGACTCATCGTTAACAAGTTCAACGCTCGCTTTTGTGGCACCACACTTGGTTCACGTCTCGATGCTGGATTAGTCGCTCGCGCCACGCTGCTTAACAAGACAGGGGTTGCGCAAAAAAAGGGCACGGACAAAACGTGCAGACAGGAAGACCAGACGGACGGACGCGTCATTTCGCAAACAGAAGCTCGGACCGTCTGCAGGCTCAAGGTACATTCCTCCTTCAACCTGCCCATGCTGCATGCTCCAGATTGAGCCAATCAAAATCTCCGAGAGCACTCCAGTTTTCCCCGCGCCTCCTCGTCCATGAAAGCGAGGAGAAAGACTGGGAGTAGATTGAAAAAATCAACAAGTCGCCGTGTTGTTTGAGTGGATCGATGGGGCGGAACGCTATATGCAATAACACCCCGGAATTATTGCTTAGTAACCAAGCATGAAAGAATGAAATGCACAGCATGTAGATGAAAATTGAATTTTGATATATTATAGCGCAAGCGGGCAACAAATTCAAAAGCAGCATTCTATGTCCCTTGAAACCGAACTTGTCTATATCGTAACTCCGACAGCTTGTGCTCTTACCACAGCACTGTTCTATGTTGTTTGTATGTACCTGCGACATTAAGCTGGAAGACATGTCCCTTTTTTTTTTTAGAATCAATTTCCAGCACACGGTAGCCTACACTGCGTCCCCCCCTCCCCTGTAACAGGGAGTGGCACCGGGCAGGCGACTGGACTGTATATTATGGCACGCGGGCGATCGCAGATGCACACTGCAATACGGGCGACCATATGTAGAGCTCCGACATGTGGACTGGTCAGACTTCCTGACAATATGGTCACGAAAGAGAACCAGATACCTCTTCGAACCCTACTTTAGGTATTGAAGTATGTGCACATGTACATGCGTATGGGGGTAGGTACTTTATGTAAGCAAGTACTTTTATATATACATGCGGTATGTATTCAAAGGATGTCCATTATTATTAAAAGATTCAACCTCTTCGGTACGAGCTTTCCCAATCGACCTTCGTCATTGTTCTGCCGAGATTGCAGATTGCCAGAAGAAATATCAGCCTGCCGCTTGGATAGATCCATATATGCTTGATGTGCCGTCCGGTCAAGCCATCTGGTGCATGGGAAAAGCCCGACGTAAGGCTGCCGGTCGTTGATGCAGTATCAGATGCACGTAATGCTGGAACTCGCACCTCATCATCCAATATATCAAGAGCGTGGTTCAGTTGGGAGAGGTAGAGGAAAGGTGAAAATTGACAATAAAAGGACAATATCCGCCACAGAAGCAAAAAGAGCGCATACAAGACCGAAGATACATATTGCATGTATGTATACTAGTACTGACCGTGATCACACCTGTTTGCAGGCGCCGCCAATCCGCCCGGCCCCTTCGACCCTGGCGTCTCTGGGGGCACTGGATCCATGCTTGAACCATGCACTGTTTGCCCTGGACCTTGACCCACATCCGAAACAACCACGGGGTAACGCCTGGGTGCACATGACTATGATTCTCTACCGGGCTGTGACCCCGAACCATTGAACGCCTCCGCTGGATACCGTCAAGCACTGGTCACACGGAAGAAATGAAGAAAAGAAAAAAGAGCAAGAAAATAAAAACAAAGAAAAAGAAGAACGAATGAATCAATGAAAGGAGAAAAGTCCAAACAAAAGGGAGCAAAATCAGCCGGGAGAGCACGTGATATCACAGAGAGTTTCCCTCAATACAACAGACACAGACACCCTCAGCATTATTTAGGAAGATTATTCCTGTAGACTCCAGAGTGGATTGGCTCCACAGTGGAACGCCGCGAGCCGTGTTTCTGGTACACGAATCGGTAATTACCCCAACCTCTCAGCCTTTTCTCCCCCCCCCCCTTGCCGTCGGGAAAGCCTCGAGTCCATGGCAATACATACAGAACAGGAACGTGCGTACATACATGCCTGCCCGCCGAGACACCATTGTACGTAGCAGCAGCATCGACAGCGTCAGATGTCCCAGCAAATGATGCTGAAAGAAAACGAGGGGGAAAAGAAGACGCACGAGACACAACAACCTGATTCCCGTCCTGTCGTGCTCTTCCACGGCCTTGTTCAGTATCAGCTCTGCCGCGCCGAATGTATCAGCCAAGCGTAATAAGCCGACGGGGATGATCAAATCTGACGTCGAGCACAGTGTCCGCTATTGAAGCAGACGGTCCATTGCTACCTGATGATGCCGATTTCGGCTCGGCTGCGGTCTTGCTCATGACGGTGCTCCAATGGATTTCCGCGGATGCGTCGGCCGTGAACTGGCTTGAGGGCGTTTCCTGGTTTCTGCTTCGTCGTTGCTGAAGCGCGTGCACGGGGAAAAAAAAAAGAGGGTATAGCCACTTTGCTTGGTTCCTATGGGAAACCCGAGGGGACCTAAAGGCTAAAAAACCCCCACCTTCTTCAACCGGCCATTTTGCGATCATCCCAACACTACTTTTGTCCTCCCCCCCTCACACCTCCCGTCCGGTACCTCCGGTTTCACCAGATGCATCTCACTGCCGAGCATGACGGCCATACGTCAAACGTTCTCATCCGGTTTGCCTCTCCCCAATCAGTCGTCAGCAAACAAAGTTCAGGCCGGGCTTCAGGGGATACCTGCTGGTCTTCTTCGACTTAATTTTGACCCGGTGGTCGTATTGTTGACCATATTCGACCCGTGCAATTCCGAGGCCGGAAAGAGAAAAAAAAAAGAGAGAGAGAGAGGCAGAGTGAGAGACGGAAAGATACCTGTCAGAAGAGCTATCCGTTCATGACCTAGCAATGATCACACAATGGCGAGGACATGCCGAACGCCAAGGAGAGGAAAAAAAAAAAAAAAAAAAAAAAAAAAAAAAAAAAAAAAAAAAAAACAGACCTTCCTATTATAATGTGCATTTTCGCCCGCCAGAGCAATGAAAACACGTGCCAACGGCATATTCGAAGAATAAAGTCATACGTCAATCCCTGTCTCTGATCGCGGCCACCCCACTCAACCCCACCCCTTTCCCTTTATTTCTCTCTTTTTTTTTTTTCGAACCCGCATCCTGGCGCTCGCAAAAGCACTCATCCATCATGCCGAGACTGAGACCCCCTTTCGTTGTAACACTCGGCTCTTTGTACCAACCAGTCCAGTGGAATTATAGCATCGTTGCTGCACCAAGGCCCCCAGCATCAGTCCGCCTGTGTTACTGCTACGATGGCTATTCGATGTCACAGATTTTGCCCCCACGAGGACATGCCGACCCTCCTGAGCTTTGCTCGGGTTCCCTAATTCGTACGTTGCCGATGTGCACCACACGCCAGATGGGACGGGGGGTACTTGGAAAAATATTTTTTGTTCCAAATTTTTAAAACACAACAAACAGGACAAAAACAAGAAGAAAAAAGAACGGAGAAAAAAAAAGGATAAAGGATAAAGAATAGCGTAGAGGAAGGCTTTAAAAGACGATTAAGAAAAAAGATACATAAATAAAGAACGAGTAAATAAAATACCTTATCCGGCCCAAGAAAACATCGTTGTCGGCAACCAGACTCCATGCATACTTGCAAACCGATGAACCACACCAGACTCGTTACTTCTGACAGAGCAACTTTTCGTCAAAGCATTCGCCGTCGGGGATGAGATGCACACCACGTGCATTTACAACCGATAAGTGACAACTGCCAATGCACCGCATGGTAAAATAATCTGTATGCGACATGATAGGGCTGCTGCCCGCTGCGGCATCGTCAACCTGTTTGATTTCATAATTGAGTAACTATTACTACGGTTGCCACTCTACAACCAATAAGCCGCACTCGTTCTTCTCCCTCGTTTGTGTCACTCACACCAGGAAAACGCGAGATTTGCCCAACGTTGACGAGAGGATCAAAGGTGCGCAACCACTACAGACCCCTTGTTCTGCAGCACGGATCCTCTCGTAAAAAGCACCATCTTATCCTTGTGAAACAAACAAAGAATATACCACCAGGGTTTCATCTCCTAGTGCCAAGTATCACGTAGAATCTGCGTCTTCAAAATATTACGGAGAAAAATATGGTAAGCAACCCTAAAGAGATTACCGCGGCCAGGAAACGTGCGAGAAGAAAAAAAAAAGAAAAAGAAAAAGAAAAGAAAAAAAAGAAGGAAAGAAAGAAAGGATGGGAGGGAGCGATCGCCATCAGGAGTTGATTCGTGGATTCATGTCGTCATATCAACTTCATCAATGTTGCTTCACTCAAGCACTCGAGCCCATGCAGCCACCTGGTCTTGGCCTTTTTTGGTCCTCTGCTGTCCCATTTCCCGAAGCCGAAAGTTTCGTCCCATTGACAGACCTTGGAAACCCATACTTTGGTCAAAGGAAGAAATGGCATCAATGGTTCGGAAGCCATCGCCATCCCTGAATATCGCTGCGAATAATTCATGTATTGAACTGGAAAGGTTGTCCATTGCTTGTGTTCGTTCCACATCGGCGTCTGATGTTATTTCCAGGATTTGTTTTTGCTCGTCGATTGTTCCGTCAATTTTCCCATCCACTATGAGAAACCCAAGAATGTTCTGTACCTCCGGCAAGGAAACCTTGAGCTGCTTTGCAATCCATGATAGCTTCATTCGAGTATAAGGTGCAATCAACTTCAAGAGGCCTTTGGTGCGCATGTTGCGAGTCACTTCGTCGATATTTTCGGCAATAAAGGGATCGTCCAGAATATCCTGGTGGGTCTGCAAGACCTTCTCGTAAGCATGCACGTCGTCCCTTTGATAAGCATCAACCAGCTCCGTCATTGCTGATATCCTTGGATCAGACTTGTAAGGCTTGGTCTCTTGCGAGTCAAAAGGATTGATATCGGATTTCATCAACATTGTGGTCAGAAGGAGGTACTTGAGTACCTGAATACGTTGTAGAGAGCCTGCCTCGTCATAGTTGCGGAATGATTCAAAAAAATCGCTTTGGGCTTCGTTCCAATTTTCCTCGCTCATGTGCATCTTGCCGCCACATTCTCTAATGATACCCATGATTCGTGGATGTGGCACGGCGGATTTCACTTTAAGCGCCCGCTGGTACAGTGCCTTGAGCTGCTTGTTGTGCTTTGTCTCGGCTAGCATCTGAATCTCAAGAGCGTAAATTTCGAGCAAGTAGGTGCCTTTGCTCGGGTCATCCGTACCATCTGGTCGTTGACATGCCTTGTGAAGTTCCTTTAGCTTCTTGGAAACAAGACTGTATTCTTTGCGATCCAGTAACAGCTTGAGAAGCTTGATATTGGTCTTCAGCCACAGCCTCTCGTTCTTGGTGCTTTGGAAGCTCTGTAACGTAAGGGAATAGAACTTTTCCAAGCTCTTGGATGCTTCTTGACCATCGGCTCCCTTCTCGACGTAGTCTAGCATATTGTTGATTGATTTCTCCGAGTAGTTTCTCGTCACTGCTGATTTGACATACGTTAGGAGCTCTGCGAAATGATCTGCGGCCTGGCTCTAGGCATTAGTAACAATAGGTTCCTGCGAGGCGATTGATGAAGGAATTTGTGGATAAATGAGGCGCCTCACTTCGTCATATTTTCCAAGCTTAACCTCCAGCTTGATGGCTTGTTTCAAACCCTTGAAACCCCATTCGCCTTTCTCCTGTTCCAATGACTGAATCCCGAGGAACTCGGCGACGGCATCCTCGGGGTCCGCAGTCTTCATTTGCTTCGCATTATAGTATTTGTTCTCGATATCGACATCTCCTGAGTCGTCTTCTTCATCCTCTTCGTACTCGAAGTCATACCTGAGAATTGTCCGAATTAGCCTGGGAAGCCCTGGGTGAGTGTCATAGTCCTTACTGCTCATCCTCCGACTCCTGCATGAAGTCCTCGTCATCTGACATTCTGTTGGATGTGTCGGATCACAAAAAAAGATCGGAGTTGTTCTTATACGACGATGTAGGAAAATAAAAATTTCTAGACTTTGATCAAGATCTTGGATCCTCTTAGCCGTCGTTAGTTGTCAGTTTATGGGTTGCGCTGGACGTGAATGGCGGCCCGTGACTGGTGGGTGGAGGAAGGGAAAACATTACTGGGGGTTGAGTGGCTCCAGATCTTATCGATAAGAGCGGGGTAGTGATCAACCTCGCAAAGGTGATGGTTGAACAGAGGCTTTCTTAAACTTAAGCATTTCTAGCTGACCTGGATGACCTTGGCGGTTCCCTATTGAACACAATTTGGCAAAGTTTACGAATCCCCAACAATTCGACTTCTGTTTGGAGGCTCCTCTGGGAAGTCGACAAATCGCCACCAGTAATGCAGAAAGCAGTGCCATCCCGCCGCAGACGAGAAACGACAGTCCCATCCATGGCCCTTGCAACTCTATCCCCCGACCCAGCAGCCATCCCAGGACGGGTGAGGCGAACAAACCCATGATCGTCTCCATCATTGACACAGTTGTATTCAATGTTGCGGTGATGTGGGGCTCGACAATGGCGTTCAGTAAAGCTCGACACAAAGTGGGAAATCCGGGACCGAGGTTGGTGATGACGAGAGATGTAATGAACATCCCGGGACCAGGTGCGAAGGCGGTCAGAAGCGAGCCACTCACCAGGAAGAGCACAGACAAGCGACTCAACAGCAAGTCGCTGTTCAATGAGTCACAACTATTTTTTCTCACGAGTACCCACGATCCCAATGGAAGTATTAGCAAGAGCGCTGCGAGGGCCGTAATGCTACCAATCGTCTGTACGTATGTTGCCTGAGATCCATGTCAGAGACGGCACAGATTTTGCGAACGGGACAAAACATTTCGGGAACTGAACCATACTGTTGACCACTCCCAATCGAATTTCTCGATCATATATTGTAGTATGTTAAGCAGCTCATTCATTTTGGTCGGACAACTCAGGGTATATGCCGGTATGAGAAGCATTTGGCTCCTTGAGGCAAATATATATTGCTATAGATGATCGACGTTGTTCTTGACAAAGAATGCAGCGCCCTGAATCCATGTCCTTGGTGAACCGAGGGAAAGACTGGTGGCACTATTGGAGCCAGAACGATGCGATCTGCTGCTTGTAGCCCTTTGACTAAGAGCAATTGTTTTAGGAATCTAAATTGACGCAAAGATGCTAGCGAACAGGATTGCAAAACTAAATCACAGTGTGATCCACAGATTGGTTGTGAGGAGAAGTGCTGAGACGGGATTAACGACGACGGCAAGGATAAAAGCTGTGGCATATAAGAGGTAGATTACGCTTGTGCGTTTGGATAAGGGAACCACATCTGCAATTAGCGTCTAGATTATGACCGTTGCTATTGACGTACCACCTCTAACGAGAAAGACGATGTTCCCGTATAAGATGGACTAGACTGAGAAGACGTTGGGCAGGCTTATTGTTTTTATTAGCTGATTAAAGTATATGAACTGTAAACAGGTTTTGGCGATGAACACGGAGCATAATTGCATACGAGGAGAAGCTAGGCAGTTTGAAGACCTTCTCTAAGAAGTTACAGAAATAAGATAGGGCGGCGTCTATACTTGTCTGCAACAATGCCGAACGGAATCTGTACTACGAAAGATGAAAATAGATTAATCTTAGTAGTGGTCTGATGTTACTCGACTTAACGGCTAAGGAACTCTACACTCACGGATGGATATCTTGGCAGAGGCCTTGCATGAACGCAGCACAGCTAGCTCTTTTTGCATGGTTTTCTCTTTGCATCTACCTTTCAAATGTGCCGATCCTCCAAGCTCGTGATTTGGCTAAACCTCGCCGCAAAGACGATGCTCCAGAACTCGTTGCAGCGCGGGGTTGATGACGAGTTGGCTGATCTCGACGATGAACAAGAACACCAAACACATGCTGAAAACCAGTCGCTGGAAACCCTTGCTAGGAACGGAACTCAAAGACGGATCGGTGTCTATGAGAGGTGCTTCCTCTTGTATGACGTCTCGGAGGCAATCACCTACTTCAGACTGCTCATCTTGGTCTTCTCTGGAAGCGGACTTATGCCGCGGGTCCATGATGCTGTGGGCAGTCCTTCCGGGTTGCTTTTTTGAAGTGAAAATACAGGCAGTGGCGTCAGCGCCGTGGGCGATCAGAAAATAGGAGAGCTTAGGTTGCTTGTGAACTCTAGACCAGGTCGCTATCGCAATGGCGATGAGGGTCGAAGGACTCCAAATCAGTAAGGTGACGTTTAGGTAGAGGTTTCTGAAAACATCTCATCAGGATTGCCCCGTGGGACAATAGCGGTAGTGCGTATTTTTTTCTTACAGGATGGAGAAGCGGGAGGTCGGACCCGGGTTTTGCAAAGCTGTAATTTCTTTGACTCCCCGAACTCACCGTATGGTCGAAAACATGGCCCCTCAAGCTGTTTAGTTGAGCGCAATCTCGTAGACAGAACGTGGACCACCGTTCAGGATTTTCTGGCACGATGCAGAAAAATTGACTGCACGTGGCTTGATTGCTCCGCCATTACAGTTTCCCCCGTGCTGGACAATGTCGAATATCTGGGTCAACAAAACGCACAGTTCGCCCATGGTGAGGATTGCAGGTTTAGATTTACCGCTGGATAAAGAGGCAGATGCATCAAGGGTTAGACGATTTTCTGATAAAAGAGTTATTTTTTTTTTGGTTCTAAATCGAATCCTGGATTCATTCTTTCGCGAACTTATTTCTCATGTAAGCTGGCAAGGGATTGTTCGTTACAGGTTATTTCTGCTGCCCGGTCTGATAGTAATAACACGTTTGATGAAAGCATCTTTTTGTGATATTGGTCAAATCTATTTATTTATGCATCGTGTTGTAGCCATACGTTGACTGTTCATGGTAACATGTCTCTGTAAGCATCAAGAGGGGTTGTACCATAAAGCATGGTTCTGCCAAGCCGAGGCACTTGGTTGTTCAAAAAAAAAAAAAGAAAAAGCTGCCGCAAGAGTGTAAGAGAACGTGCTACTTTTCTTTTGGGTTGTTGCATGAAATAATACCCGAGCGCTGGACTTGAAATGCCAGTGCTACGTTTCCTTGTGAGGAGGAGTACCCGTAGACCTATTTAGTGTTCCACTTAAGTAGACCACAAAACCTTGGGACAACCACATTAGTGGAACACTAAGTAGGTCTACGGGTAGACGGCCAATCTTGGATCAGTGGGGAGACCGGGGACTAAGCTAGCCTCTGCATCTAAATGATTTGCGAGAGACGGGAGACGGGAGACGGGAGATGGGAGATGGGAGACGAGAGACGAGAGGGGAGGAAAGGGTTTCATGCGTGGCGCCGGTAATCGATAGTGACTCACCACAACTTGCGAGACTTTCCTAAAAGATGCAGTGGTATCTTTGATAACCAAGGATTTACGGGGAGATGTGCACATCATGAAAACACCCTTTACGTGAAGAAAAATAGAACATAAGCAGAAAGAATACAAGGTGCACTCAAAAGTACGTCGTCATAGCGGATGAAAACTCCCACATTTGTGACCGCAGCGAAGGTGTGTGAGGTAGATGGTCAAAAGTGACCATGTTCTTGGACGTGGGACTATCCTCGTTGGGGTATTCCTGTTTCGTCTCCCCGAGGCACAATTTGGAGAAGTGGTCCTCTAAAAAGTCAGCCACTTGTTGGCTGGTAAAGACCACTTCCCGAAGCTGGTACGACCGCAGCAGGTTGATGGCTTTTCTCCGACGTTCTGCACTAGGGCTGTAATCGTAGACGTCGATGATTGCAGGGATGATGTCTGCGCTGAGCGAGAAAGTTGGGCGACGGGCCGCCAGTTTTAGGTTGCGTTCAATGAGATCTAGGAGCTCGTCTGAGTGCTGAGGCTTGAAGTATGCGTCGCAGTCTTCCGAGTCATCAACGATGATTTGCCAAGCTTTTTCCACGAGTTGCAGGCGTACTAGTCGCTGTCGCTGACCGAGATCCCCCTTTGCTTCAATCCTCCGCACCAAGGGCTGGAATTGCATGCTGAACGTTGCCACTTGATTCTCAAAGGCTTTCCATTCGAGGCAGTTGTCGCAGCCGCAATTGTCGGGACATCTGGTGAGGTCCTCGCAGTTTGCTGGGCAGTTCCAGCAAATTCGATTGAAACTGCTGTCGAGTCTGTCCAGTGCTTCATTGGCGTCGTCAAGATGTGCAAAGGCCTTGGATGAATCGCCTTCTGGCGCGGGAAGAAAAAGCGTCAAATCTCGGAGGATTTGTCTCTCGGCAAACAGAGCTGCTTGATTGCCAAGGGACTGGAACATGGCAGCAAGCCACTGCAGTGCCGGGGCGGAGTTCTTGGATTGCAGATGCTCGCTGAACAGCCGCGATCCGGCCTCGAGATGTCGAATTGCTTGGGATTGGTTACCGCGGAGACTTTCGAGACAGACGAACAAAAGACAACATGCCAAGATGGGTTCCATGTCCGGATGCCTCCCCGTCCCCATGGAGGGTATCAGATTGGCAATGGCTTTGTTGTACTGGTCCACCACGAAGCTCTGCAAGTGATTAGTCCTGTTCACACCTGCTAGGAAAAGCCAGTGAGCTGCGCCGAGCGCCGTTATAGCCGGTTGGATATACGAATTGTGCTGCTGGAGAGTGACGAGAGTCGTTGTCAAAAACGTCGTGGCTTTGGGCAAGTCCATCATGTCGTGGATGGTAAAGGTGAAGAAGTGATGCTGGAAATAATGCTCAAAGGCATTTCCAGGCAGCTTCTGGCGGGACGGAGCGGCGTGGGTATGGTGACTGTGGTCCATAAGACAGTAAGGCTTTGGTTTATGTTGCTGCTTGACTGCGGGTGTCTCGAGGTACCCATCACAGACGTAGTCCTCCTCCCGGCATCGTCTACAGATAGGCTTCTCCTCGTCGCACTTCTTGCGCCGTTTTTTACTACCATGGCTGACTTAGTGACGAGGCAGCAAAGACGTCAAGGTACTGATTGCCCAGAACGGGGTAGCAAGGCGGGCATGGCAAGCAGCCGGGCAGGGGAGGTGAAGTTGTGCGTAGTTCAACATGGTAGGAAAAGCGGAGGCATCGCTGCGGGGCGAACTCACCAGGTCACGCAACCGGTGCGGACTTTGGGTGCAAAGACTCTCAATCTCGCTTTCTTGGTGGCGGCCGGGGCCATGACTGCGTGCCGGTCAACTGGTCTCTCACTTATTGCCACGAGTAGGGCCTGGCCGTCTTTCAGGCCACGCATACGCCGGGACTTGCCCTAGCAGGTCAGTCAGGAGAGATGCAGAAGACAGAGTGCCCTCCGGTCCGCACCTCGCGTTGGGAAAGGTCAAGCGTTGAAGGGACATGCACGGACATGGACCTTTGGGATCCGGGAAGGGGCACAGGTTGTTGTTGCTGCACTGCCACGTCCAGGCGTCGCCTGTTGGCCAGATCCGAGGCGGTGGGGCAAAGCACCAGCTTGAGGTGAGCTGTCGGTTCGTTCAACTGGCCAGGTCGCCGGTGGGCGCGGCGGATTGGGGCCAGCGGGTGCAGCCAATCAGCAGGCTTTCAGCGTACAAGTCGGACAAGGCCTTTTTTGTCCAGCCATTCGGCAGCCGGCGGGCAAGCCACCGGCTGGCCCTACGCCCCGCAACGCGCAACGCGTATCATGGCAAAAGGAGCCGGACATGGCAGTCTCCGACGGTCGAGACAAGATCAACAGGAGTCGCGATGGGTCCGACTCTCACGCAGCAGAGGCGGCGGAATCGGCTTATAAGAATAAAATGAATCCCCTCGCACAAGATCCGACGAGCACGCGTCACCGCACGAGTCTCTTGAAGGCGATCAAGGGTCCTGCCTCCGCATATGTGCTACCGACAGCGACGTAACCACAAGTTTCCCAACACGGCGCAAGCGAAAGAAGGGCGTGGCCGAATAAATCATTAACCGTTGTTGCTCCTACTTCGAGCGCAATGCAACTATATATGGATTCCAGACAAGACGTTTGCTCGATACAAGGTAACGTTGTCCGGCTCCATGACCCAGAGGCCGGGAACAACCAACAGTCCAGGATTGACCGGATCAACCAGAACAGAACAAACGGAAAAGGCAATGCGACAACATCACTACGCCATGCAAGAAACTGAATGCTAGAGGGAAAAAACGACCCAGCATTCGCTGCTCGCGCTGCTGCTCGCCCTTTGGCGTATCAACACATCCGATATGTGGCAATGCTCCGCGGAACAAGACTTGCGCGTCTTGTGCTGACCGTGGAACTGCATTTCCCACACGAAGCTCTTCAGCTCCCGAGAAGCAGCAAGATTTCTTATGCTACGGTCAACTGAAGTTGGGCGGCCGTTGGGGCTGCGGTCGTCGCTTCGATCGGTTGCACGACTTTGCTCGTCACTTGAAGACGCCGACGGGCCGTAAATGCATTCAGCCCCTGTATGATGATGAGAGACAGATGAGAGCACGCAAGACTGGGTCTCCAACTAGTCCACAGTCAGACGACTCGGATGCCTCGTCATTTTTCTCATTTGCGGTTTCGCCTGAGATTTCGACGGCGGCTCATTTTCCGGGACACGGTGTATTTCTACAAAGCCAGCTACAACTATTTCCATGCGATTTCTCATGCGCAGCCTTTTATGGCGATTACGAATCAGGAGGCAGTGCCCAACTGCAGGCGGAGATGAATGTGGACAACATCTGTGCAAGCATGAGCCCGGTAGACACCGAACCGATCATGATGGGTGCTACGGTCCCCGGCATATCGTACATGGCGTGGTGGCATTCTTATTTGGGTTCGATATCTTCTTTTAACCGTTTTGGCGAGTTCGCGTCACACAACTTGTAGGATGGTCAAGTGTGGCATGTGTCAACGGCTGAATGACAGAAGGGAGGCTGTTTGTTCCCGGGGAATTAGATGCTCAGGATATAGCAGGCACACTAATTCCCCCGTTATATTTTTCTCTCCATCTTTTTTTCTGTTATCGCGGCGCAGGCGGGTCTCATCGAGAGCAATCGATGGAATGACTAGATTGGCTGGAAAGATCGACACTCGGACCGGAAGGGTATTGGTCTGTAGGCTAGGTGTAGGCTAGAAAATTCACATGACGTCATTAGGTTTGGCACGGAATATTCCAAAGCTTTAGCTTCCCGTCATCGGCAACTTGTAGCCGATAAAAAATGCTGTAGGGTGGCAGGTTTAGCAGTGCCAAATACAGAATATTATGACCATCTATGTCATGTTCGCAGCGCAAGTTGTGGCAGAAAACGAGTCGCTGCAGGATCAGGATGGACTGATCGTACTAGCGCCCCCTTTTTCTATAATTTTTTATCTGTTAAGAAAAAATGAAACCTAAAGATATGCACACGAGCCGTACAACAATTGCCTTCACCGCCTCACTGCTTGAAAATGATCAACCCTTATCTTTGAATACGAAAGGAATCTTGCCTCGTCTTATCCACTCACGTGCGATGCCCTCTGGTGACAAATCGGTGATGGATGCAAACATGTACCGCACCCGCAAAACGTTAAGCTTGGCGTGCGGCGCTGGATTTGTGTCCAGATGTTTTGTTGCAAGACATCACGTTGATTGCTCAAATTGAAGAGCATGCGTGGAAATTAAAAATACACCCCCCCCCCCCCCCCCTTTTCCTTGGAAATGCACCTTGAGCGAACCATAGGACTGAAAAAAAATCAGGAGGCCTGAGGATCAATTACCCGCCTCCGCAGACCGCTCACTAGGAGAGTTATCCTCCTAAACAAACCATGTCTCACGAGAGAACTCATTTCAGTGGCAGTCTCATTGCCTAAACTGATTGGCAATCGTGTCCCGAACCGCCAATCCGTAGACGCCTGGAATGCGGCAGCAGTGAGGAATGTGTTCCCCAAATGGCTGGGGAAGGGCGTTACCATGATGCGGCACAAGCTCTTCAAAGCATGTCACGCAGGAAGGAAAAAGGGGCTGTAAAACAGGACAAAGACGACTTCTCTCATCCCCTGCTGGAGTCATTTTTTGTTGAGCGTGTGATATCCGTGCTTGCCCTTGGCCTGATAGGCGATGCAATGAGGTCTAGGTATGTAGACTGAAACACAACGATGTCAGCCCATAGAAGATTAAGCAAAAGGGTGTGACTTGGAGAGTCATGAGGGAGATGGAGAGTAATGCATAAGAACGGAAGGCAGAGAATCCATAAGCGACGATGTTGTTGAAATTGAGAGCATCATCCTCCTTGATCCTGGCCAGCATTGGCTTTCCTTCTCTCATCTCGCCCATCTATAATAGGGCGACTTTTTACAAACACCATGGCTGGTGTAAGCCTTTTTCAGAAAAAGAAGGAGCGTTGTACAGACCGCGAAGTTGCAGGAGTGGCTGACAGCAGACCTTCTTCGTCCTCATCGTCATCAATTTTAACGCTTTGCGATCCGAATCATGTCCCGGGACCATTTGGTGCCGAAAAAAATGGTTCTGATGGCCCATCGGACTTTGACCTGAATGCTCCAGATGGCGGCTGGCTCGCATGGTCCCAGGTGATTGCAGCCAACCTCGCCAACGCAGTGTCCTGGGGTTACGCCGCCACCTGGGGTGTGTATCAGCTATACTATGTCGACGCCCTTGGTTTGTCCTCAGCAGATGTATCGTGGATCGGCTCTATTCAGGTATTCATCGGGTTCCTCGTCTGTGCTCCTTCTGGTCGACTCGCAGACGCTGGGTATCCGCGCGAGGTCATCGTCGTGGGCAGCTTCTTCGTTGTTCTGGGCTCCTACATGACGAGCTTCTGCTCTCAGTACTGGCAAATAATGCTTGCTCAGGGCATCTGCCTTGGAATCGGCATCGGCGTCGGCTCGACCCCGGCTGTTACCATCACAAGTTCCTATTTCAAAAAGAACAGGCCTATGGCGTTATCCTTATCCGGCATTGGCACCTCCTTGGGCGGAGTGATTTTTCCTTCGACGGTTCAGTACTTGATTCCTCAAATTGGCTTTCGTTGGGCTTCTCGAGTCGCAGCTCTTATCGCACTTGTGATCTGCATAACTTCATGTCTACTTTTGCGTCCACGTCTGCCTGGGCGCAAGACAGGCCCTTTGATCGAATGGGCGGCCTTCCGAGAAATCCCATATGTGCTGTTCGCGATTGGTTCATTCTTGAACTTTTACGGCATGTATTTTGGTCTGTTCTATGTAAGTTCACGACAGCACTTCCACTTCAAGCTGTCAGAAGTCATCCGGAAGCAGTGTCAAACAACTTAGCTAATGAAGCGAAATATAGATCAACAGCTTTGCTCGGAATGTAATTGAGTTCTCGTCACTTGAATCTGTGAATCTGCTCCTCGTCACGAATGCAGTTGGCATCGGAGTCCGACCACTTGCCGGGCAACTGGCGAATCGGTATCTCGGTTCCATTAATATGTACATCCTAGCAACCGGATTGATAGGCTCCATGCTCTTCATTTGGACAGCTGTCAACAACAGGGCCAGCATGTATGCCTTTAGCATATTTTATGGCTTGGCCACCAGCGCAAGTCAAGCTACCTATGTTCCGTCGTTGGCAAGTTTGACAACGGACCCTCAGAAGATGGGGATTCGTTTTGGCATGATTGAAACTCTGTGCGCGTTTTCCGCCTTGGCCGGCCCGCCTACGGCAGGATTCATCATAGATCGAAATGGAGGTAGGTACTTCGGGGCCC
The DNA here is from genome assembly GCA_018360135.1 of Claviceps sorghi. NCBI lineage: Eukaryota > Fungi > Ascomycota > Sordariomycetes > Hypocreales > Clavicipitaceae > Claviceps > Claviceps sorghi. The sequence goes on along the minus strand of SRPV01000117.1, from coordinate 13,778 downwards.
AGATCTGGGGTGGTTCTATTATGCTGGCTGCTGCTATTTTCCTTGCGGCGACCCGTATTTCGGTCACGGGGTGGAAGTGGAAGGTTCTTTTGTAGGTTGTGATTGTCTGGTTGATGTTTCAAAAGGTTGTGAATTTTTCGGCGAGCACGTGGATGGAAATAAGGGCGGAGATAACTTGATTGGTATAAGGCGTCTGACTTTTAGTTGCGGAGACGGCACATACACCCATTGAAAGAGTCCACTTGCCATCTGAAGCACAATGTAGCGGTACACAGAGTGATCTACAGAAAAGTGTTCTTTTACCTGCCTCGTTTTCCTGCAACGCACCCTCTGACAACAGCATGTATGATGATGCCGATGGTGCATGTCATCATGCTCTCAAAACGAGCGGCAGCTGTTGTGGATAATCATTTTTCTGTGATTTTTTCTGTTGCTTTTTTTGTGGAACGAGCTTTCTTTCTCATGTCTGGTAGTAGGTAGGTATCTAGCTACCTAGGTACTTACCTACCTAGGTATCCAAGTACCTACATAATCGTCCCTACCTACTTAGGTGGTAGCTTGGAGCAATAGGCTACTTTGGCTTTGAAACGGAAAAGAAGCCAGGCAGTGAAACCGGTCTGACTTGTCAAGCCTCGTCGAATCAACACATACTTATATGAAAGAGCCTCGTGGGCGTCATGTGAATCATGATGGGAATCATGAACAATGAAGGTGTATTGCACTTTTTGACCACAAGACCAAAAGATTTATGATGCTTCCATCTACTAAGTTCTAGGTACTTTATATTTAATAGACGTCGCGGCCCCACATCCTCGGCTTCACGAGGCATAATTCGACCCCACCTGACCCCACCTTCCACTCTTGCCGCCCCACTGCCCCTGGCCTGAATCTCCCAACTAGCTTGGGATCATCTGGAGCTTTAAAACATGGATGGCCTGGCGGCTTAGCAGTATTCAGAATCCAGACCGGGCGAATACATTCTCCATTCTCTTGTAATCTAGCCCCTTCGCAATTCCACTCCGCCACATAGAGATCGCTCGAATACACCTGTCATACTTAATACATAGGCACTGCGGATCGCGAGCAAATCTGAAGCTTTATTTTTCCACTAAATTTCCATGGCAAAATGTTCAGATTGCCCTGACAAACACGTAGCCGGCTGTTAGTGGACCAGGTCAACCAGCTGACTGACAGCGCGGGGCACTATGGAGCCACAATAGGCGCAGCCCGGCACGGGCTCCTTGGCCTTGGCCGCACAGTTTCTTTCAGGTCAAATTTGAGGTCTGGTCACTTAGATCGGTCAGTTGACGCTGACGCCCACAAACTTCCCCATCGTAAACAATCAACCCTACAGTTCTATATCTCGACTCCTCAGGCTGAAGCTCATCTTGTACGCAACAATACTTCTCGTCCTAATTTTGTGATGACGCCAACAAACTCTAAAATCCTCTCCTCTGGGCCCTTGGTACGAGAAGCCGCATATTATCCAAACCGGCCAGCTTGCTGCCAGCGCGACCAGACGTTCCGCTCACCAAATCCCTAGCTAGATAGCGAAGCCCGATGGATCAAGCTAACCAAGTAAGCAGAGGAGCGGCCACTGGCTACATTCTTCCAAATTTGCTTCATCGTGTCCGATTTGGCTTCGCGTTGTGGCTGACAAACCTCGGAACCCTTTCATCAGGATCACATACCAAGACCCCAATGGCACCTCTCGAACGTGGGAATCGGCCGAGCGTCGAACACGTCCCCAGAGCGCCGAGGTTGACGGTGTCGGAATAGTGGCTATCCTGGACAAGCCGACCGGGAAAGAGATAGTTCTGCAGAAGCAATACCGCCCGCCGATCGGAATGGTAACGATTGAGGTGCCGGCAGGGCTGGTTGATGCTGGGGAGTCAGCCGAAGAAGCTGCCGTTCGAGAGCTCCGAGAAGAAACCGGCTATGTCGGCGAGGTCACGGAGACGACACCGATCATGTTTAACGACCCTGGCTTCTGCAACACAAATCTCCGTATGGTGCACATGAAAATTGATATGACGCTCCCCGAGAACCAAAACCCGATACCGCAACTGGAGGATGGGGAGTTTATCGAGGTCTTCACGGTCAAATTGGCGGATCTTTGGGATGAGTGCGAAAGATTGGAAAAGGAAGGATGTGCAATTGACGCGAGGGTTGGAACGCTCGCAGAAGGACTATTGCTAGCGAAAAGGCTCAGTTTATGATTTCTGACGATGACTTGGCGTATAGATGATGTCCCGAAACATAGAGATCATTTGAAAAGCGGCGACTGGGAACAGCATAAATAGAAGGTCTAGAACGTCATTCCGCTTCGTTATTCGATAGCTTTTCCTCTATTTTTCGCCTGTCTTGCAGACCTTAACTCTTTCTTTTGGTGATTCTCTTAGAGCAATTTTTCCTTTTTCAAGCCATCCCAGAGCGCCACAGCCGCCAGGCATTTTGCATCTCTTGCTCCCACCTTCCAGAGATCCTTCATATGGACCAGTTTGAGCGTTATCTTCTCCCCTTGCGATCTCAATCCCGTCAATCGCCCGCTCCAATCCTTTAACTGGGTCCTCGGAATCCTTTTCTCGTAGCTATATATTGTAACATGCTCATCACAGCCACCCGCACTGGGAAACATGGCCATTGGAAGTTCTTCTTCTGCGCCCGATTCTTTGGCAGCATCGTCTGCCAGTTGACTTAGGCAGACCAACTCCTCCTCGTTGATGACCAAGCCGAGCTCCTCTTCGATTTCCTTGGCAGCGGCACCCTTGAAACTTCCCGAGTCATCCACCATGCCCGCGGGTAGTTCAACAAAGGCCAAACTTCCCGCTGGAACGCGCGGCTGCACTGTCAGTACCACGTAACGCTCGTTTGATCCATCAGGGACGTCATCGGGGATAAGCATGACGAGCATGGCCACGCTGGGTCCGCGGAGCAGGGCGATAGCGGGGAGTGATTCGCCGGAAGAGTTGGAGACAGCGGCTGCGACTTTCACAAAACCTAGACGCTGACGACCGAACAGGTCAAAGGACTGGACTTTGACGGACCGCAGGATGTACGGATCAGAGTGGAAGGGATGGGACGAGCTGCTTTGACGAGAAAGACTCTTGTTGAGATTGGCCATCCATTCCTGTAAGAGAGTCAGAGAAATTTGCGTCCATAGAGTTGAGTGGTAATTTTTAAATATACTTTGTATGGTCCAAAAGACCTTAGCTGCTCTGATGTGAGGCCTTCAGGAAGATCGATGACAACATTGTCGGGTAGTGGCGTCATAGACATGATGTGTCCAAAGCGAGGCGACCGCGACCTTGATGCGCCTAATGATTTCAAGATTGAAGGGATTGGGATGCGACGCATAGATTGTCGCGAAGGGCTCTTTCGGTGTCTGATGCTTCTCATGCCACGGCCTTGACGTGATGCGGAGACATACCAGACCGTACCACGGATGAACGAGGTCGGGAAATTTAACTGGGTGCGGGAGAACCGGTATTAGCTTAGCGGAACTGCTTCCGGCCGGCCTCAACGAGTCACACATCACCGAAATTGTCCCATTAAAATCCGAGCGCATGTGCAAATGTATACATACAAATGTGACCCATGTTCATGTCTAAGCCTGGTATGGTTGGGCTTCTTTTATTTGGATAACAGATACTTTTCTATTTCCAGAGCCGTGAGGTCCGAGATCCGTCATTATGCGGCGCGAAGAATACACATTTTGACTTTTCTTATATCATCTAACTCGCTTCTGATTTTCTTGCTGCCAATCTATGAGCGACAAAATCGGCGGCCTGTTTGTCGTATCTCGCCGGGTACGTCATGTGAACAATATAGTCTGATCCCCTGTTGGCGCAGAACATATCGCCGTCATCGCAGTAAGAGGCCAAAATTTCCGAGAATTTATCGCAGGATTGCTCCTCTTTACGTGCAAATATCTGGTTCCATTAATGAGATACCGAAGCAAAACTTTTGCAGGTTTTTGTGATACTTACACCGTCGGTTTTTGCACTACCTTTGTCAAATGGCTTTCCAGAAACATGGCGTGGATCGCCATACCAGACGACAGCGGCGACTGTAGCAACAGTTAGACGCATGAAAAGGGAGGATCCACAGGGGGAAAAAGATACACGCGTAATTTTGTCATTCTAGAAAGTTCTGCAAAAAGTGCAGGAAAAGAATCAATAGAGCGAAGAATTTTCAACTTTGACTTACTGTGACTTGCAATTTTGTCATTTAAAGGCGGCGTCGAAACCCCTGTGTCGATTGCCGTTCCTCCACAGAGTGCATCCCCTGTAATATGTGCTCCTTGAGAGTAGCCTAACACAATGACATGGGAATTAGAGCAGCGTTCGACGTAAGAAGTAAGCTGCTTCGTCACTGCTTGTGTCCCCGCGGCGACAGACTGTTGATAATGTTCCAGAGTAGCAGGATAGTCAATGGCCTCAATGGTAGCCCCTCTGTGTCTCTGAGTGATAAGTTGGGCCAATGGCTGCAGGGCCCCGGTTCCGGGACTTTCAAGGCTTCCTCGTGCCACCATTATGTGTACTGGTGCACATAGTGGGAGTTTAGGCATTATGTAGAATGCTCTCACTAAATGCAATGTTAGCAGAAATATGCTTACTATGGAAACAAGAGCCATGACTGATGCTTATATTTTGCTTTTCGACAAAGATGCTTAGAATCCTAGGTAGAAGAAACGGGGCTGTTGTAGCCTTTTTATGTTAACCAAGTTGTTGCTCGTTTCTTCAGCACAGCGGCTTACACTGCTCAGACTGGTGATCATCGATATAGGGTTCACAGAGTGAAAAGAATGATTGGAACTTTTGAAAGGTGACGTCTGTTAACTTTAATAGCACCAATAGTCTCTTAGTTGCTTACAGCTTCACTTAGTCTTTCAATTTTAAACTTTCTGCTAAAGACGTGTTGCTGAGCCACTTGGATTGTGCAAGAGGTTATTAGAGATAAAATGAGGAGAAAACAATCCAGAGAATCAACTAATGCATCACTGGGTTTATAAGTGCTTTGAATAGTCTGCTTTTCTTTGTAAAAAAAAAGGGAAAAGGAAAATGGTCTAGAAGATTTCTGGGCACATCCTGGTCATTTTGTTTAAGGTTAAGGCACTTAAACACATATACACGTATATTCAGGTAACGAGTGTAGTGTTAGCTCATTATGCATTAGACATAACGAAGTACGCAACGCCAGCAAGCAAATTAATTAAACGCCAGCTAATGAACAAATTTTGGTCTCCATTCTCACAGATCATCTAAATATTATCACAATTTATGAATACACATAACACGGAAAACGTCGTCCTTTGGACAAGAATCCTGATCGTGGGGGCATCCTAGTTTTAAGGTTGAAAAATCATAACATTGAGAGTCGACATAACATTTGGTCTTCTTAGAAAAGGGCGTGTGACGTGTCTCTTTTCGGAACGCTTAGGGTATCCATTTTTTCGGGAACGGCGCTAACCGATACTACCGAATAATTCTATTATTCATTTTCCTTGCTTTGTTCGCTAAGAATCCGAAAAGCTCAGCTTTTGTGCATTACTTCAAAATGCGCCCGCCGGCCTGAAAAATTTATAAAGGATATGGTGCTATCTGAAACAGGGTATCTATAGCGCGAATACTTACGTGTCACTACACGCTAGAAATAATAATGAAATTTGTTCAGCACGCTACCTTGTTGCGTAAGCAGCATATTGGCTTACAGCTGGACCGACGAATATGCCGGTCGACGCCCGCTGTTGAACAAATTCTGCATTAGATTACGATGTGACAAGCCATGTCGGTCAAACGACTGGAGGAAAGAGCCAGACACCCGTCAGCCGCACAGATGATATGGCAGGGATCCTATGCTCGATTCCACTTACTTGAACAATATCTGGGCCAACTTTTACAAGGTGGCGCTTGAGCTGAGCCGACGACCTTTTGACAACAATAACGGCATGATGTGCAATCGAAAAAGATATGTGTTTATGGAACCAAACAGGGAGAGGAATTTCATTTCAGCCCCCTAATGACCATTGTGGGCGGACGATACGTAATCCATGCTTAGCCATCTCTGTGTGTCGAAAGGCATTTAGCTGGTCTTGGATCCGCATCTTCATCAGTACAAGGTGGTATGTATTCTTACGATGGCTAAGGTGGTGACTAAAGTAACGCAGTGTTCACTTTCGCATGTCTCGTTATTGATCGGAATTCTTTTTTAAGGAGACATGAAGCCTTCCATAAATTTGTTGAACTTAAGACATAATACCACCCTTCTCTGAAAACAAATCTTCACTCGCACCTTATATTCGACGAAAAAAATGAGAGAATACTTCGGAATTGGTCTGTTGAAATCATCATTAGCTATTGCTCTCTTGCCACGCGCTCTTGGCCTTACGTCCCGGCTTTATCCACATGGCATCCGTGCCTTACCAAGCAGTTCTGAACCCCAAATTATAACAGGTCTATACGGAAATCGCACGGCCGCCGCACAGATCGTTATTCACGATGCTTCCGGGAAGGCGTCTTGGTCGTGGAGTGTGCATGATGGCAAAAACATTTCCCCGGACCTTCGGGCATGTCTTTACGATGTGTGTAGAGCCGAGGGATGTTCTGCAACAGAAAACAAATGGGCCAATAATGGAAACAGCGTGGTAGCTGTCCATGGTTCTGCAGCCGTCATCATCAACCATCATCCTGGGCGTGACACAGACAAAGCTATTAGTTTCGGAATATGCTTGAACAGGGACAATATGGAAAACACGCACTCTGCAGAGATGCTTCCCGACGGAAAGATAGCGATAGCGACGACATCGAGCGATATGACGGGTAACATCAAGATATTTGACATTTACCGATCGCAAAGTGTTCGAGCTGAGCCGATTCAGAAACTCGACGGCATTCCTGCTGTTCACGCGCTGCTTTGGGACGACCGACGCAGAGTTCTCTGGGCTGCCGGCAACGACAGATCGCCGCGGACCGAGGGGTCGACGAGCATTCTCAATGCATACAAATACGTGGCTGGCTTGTTCCAGGCACAAGGTGAATCTCACGTTATTACTAATTCCACCCGGCTCTCGACAGAATGGGGTTTCGGCACGTCGTGGTGGAATGGACCGCACGCCATGACACCAATTCCCCATCAACGCCGGCTCCTTATTACCACAGATCTTGATGTGCATGTTTACGACATAGACACCCGAACCTTCCAACATGGTGAGTTCGTTGTTCAACAGTATCTGAAAGGCTTTCAGCCTGATGGTGTCCGGACTGGACCAGATGGAGTTTCCCTTCCACGATCGGACATAAAATCAGTTGCATTTCTCGAGAATGGCAACGCACTGTATGTGCAGGCACAGTGGGGTCAGGTATTTGGGAAGCACGTGAATTATTTATCTGGGGGCAATAAGCAACCGAACATTTGGGACCAAATATTGTACCGATCTAGATGGTTCAACCAAACAGCATGGTGACAAGGCTTGAAGACTCAGCTTATATCAGCGTGGAAGTAGGGCTAAGGGTTTTTTCGAGATTGATGGAAAAGAGGTAACGTCATTATGTGTCATGTCAGCGGAGAAGGCTGGAAGTGAAAGGCTTAGCACGCTTGCTATCAGATTCCGCGTCTCATGATAGTCAGCAGCGTTGCAGGTCTTTGACGACAGTGCTTACGCTATGCAAAGAAGAAAAGCTGAGGATGCAGCTGGGCAAGCATTATACTAGTCAAGTATAATCAGCACTAACATGATCCAATGCTTTAAAATGCTCTTAAAACGAAGCAATATCTACAAAAACGTAACAACAATGTCAAAGCGATACTGCGCTATTAATAATTCACCACGCAAGATCTTTCACAAGGATGCGCTTCTTAGGATAAAGTTTTGAAACAACTCGCACTTAAGGATGATAGATCGAGAAATACTTTAAGTTTATCTTAAAATTTCCTTCGCGAGAAAGATTTCAGACTTGGGATTCGGAAGGCTGTGGCGAGTGGTCCACAATAATTTCTGTTTCATATTTGGCCGCTGGAGCTGTGTAGTATCTAGAGAGCATAATATACACCAGATGCTTTAGAGAATGTTGTTACCGGAAAATTTCAATCTGTGCCTTTATAATTGCGCTAAGTTGCCTGCTATTCTGGTCTGCCGCGTTATGAGGGATAGAGGAGCTTCGCCTACGGTTTAGGTTACTAACAGTTGGTTTAATCGGACGTGCAGAACAGACGCTGAAGCTTTACCTCTTTAAAATAAATTAGGTACTACGGCCATTAACTAGAGACTCTATCACGGTGATCCAATTTATAGCTTTGATTATACTATCTAGCTATTAGCTATAAGATTGAACCTGCTAGTAAAAAGACCTTTAAGTATAGAAATTAGGCGGCGAGTTTTATGCCACGATCATATGTACACAAGTCCCTCCAAGCCTTTGTCAGGTCTGTTTTCACGTGTAGGATGTGAATAAAACTGCGGCCGCGTTACAGCTAGTTGTATATCAACCGCATCTCAGAGATTTCAACCTCGCCTGCACAGTCCAGGTCAAAGTCGCCACGCGATCTGTCGGTACACTGTATGCCAGCCTTGATCCTGCGATCCTTAACGCAGACGGCGGAAAAAGCAACGTAGGGCCTGTCTTGGGTTATTACGGTAAATTTACTGCCTGTGCGCTGGATCGTTGTTCCGTCCTTGCAGTTCCAATTATTGCCCTTAAGGGTGCACGATTGGGGGTCTGTAGCGCTGCCGGGCACGCCTGGGATGCAGCCGGCCAAGGTCTGTCCTGCGCAGATGGCAATGGCAGCCAACGCAGTGGATGTTGAAAGTTGCATCGTGGGCAGCGTAGGTTTCAATGAAGTCGATGTGCTAAGTGAGAGGGCGTAGCAGTATTGGATTATTTTTAATCAAATCATAAAAGAAAACGATGTTTATTAATATTGATAATGCGGATGTCTGAGGCGATGGCTGTGATTTAAATATTTCTAGACGTAGCAGTATCCTGGGAATGTTGCATATCGCAAGGCCCTAGTTTCCATAGTTTAATCTCGCTGTACGGAATCCTCGGATCGTTAGCTAACACCCTTATCTAATTGCTCTATATTTAGTGGGGATCTCCAGCGAGATACCTCACTTAGGTAGAGCGATCCGACGGTTCCGGCTAAGGTGGAACGATGGAATCCGTGATGCTGAAAATTTTTTTACTTTTCAAAGCTTTAAAGCCTATGATATCTTTATTTTTTACGTTCTTCTTTTCTCTTTCCTTGGTTATGTTTTCCTTTCCTTAAAGAGCTCTCGTACTATATATTAACCACACCCGCCATAATGTAATTTTTTAACAACCGCTATGCTTGCCATTATTGCTCCCTGCTTTAGACAAATCTTCGCTGCGGACTGTCCACCTTATCCACTAAGGGCAAGAATCTCAGTTACACGAACTGCATCTTTCGGGGGAACAATCTTTGGACCTGTTCGGATCGTTCAACTGTCACTCGTGCATAAGATAAATTTACTTATTAGACAGCAGATCAACGCAAGCTATATAAAATTATAGCCGCGTGCGCTAACAACATACCTAACTATTAGGCACTGAGCTGTGTGAAGAACGTGAAGAAATCGTTTAAGCTATCTTGCGGGCCTTTCGAGGTCATTATATTCAGTATTTTTGTTTAAGATTTGCGCTTAGATTCTTAGCCACGGGCTTAGGCGGCGGTTATTCTGTGTTTAAAATTAGAAAGGTGTTTATTGCTTACTAATAGAAATAAATGAGGAATCAAGTTTTATCCTGTGTGACCTAATAAAACGTAGTGTCTTCCGTGATTATAGCGCTTCGCGTGGATAAATGCTGGAATACAAGCGACTCGCTCTCGCAATATATGCCTATTCTCAAATTAGAGTCCTACTTTCGTCACAGAATAAGAACATTCACTGCATTTAAATAGTGAAAAAAGTGTTTAATATGTCCTTTGGCACGACTTATGTATTCTTTTGTTTATAGCGCTTTGTCTTAGCAAAGGCAGCCTACATACCACTCTGGATTGAATAACACAGATATTTAGCATAGCTAGTTTGCCTGTCCTTTCTATATGCTATTTAGAAAACTACCAATTCCCTGTTTTCTTCGCTGTTGACACGCATCCAGGGACCAGGAGTATGGCGAGTCATCCCAATGACACCTGCCTGGGCCGCTCTCACAGGTAGAGCGACGAAAGTAGCGCTGGTCGACTACGAATCGTACGACGACGTCTACGTAGTTAAGCAGAAAGCCGTCTTCCTCTGTGACCTAAAAGACGTTCGCAATGTCTCAGAAATCAGTGAATTCAGGAAAATAGATATGTATCTCATATTTAATATAAAGGATCCCCAATGTGTGAACACTCACGGATCTTATGAAGGCGAATCGCACACGTTGTTTTAGAAAGAAATTGTCATTCATTCTATCATAAGTTAGGCCACAAATCTGCTTCTCTAATTTAGTATTCCCAGAACGTCTGCTTTAAAGGCAGGCCAGAAATTCTCTTCTGCGTCGTTTTTTAATACCTGAAGAGAGGCAAAAAGCTTGAGGATTCCAGGCACTGTGCGCGTATCGCCTATTTGCAACGCGGGTCGTACGAGGGTTGATATTCCATCTTCATTAAGGACAGATGGTATAAACTGCCAGTCATGGCCATGAACAATGTAGCCGGAAAGGAATTTAATGTTAGGCAAAGTGTCAACTATATTTCCAGCGCTTTTGCCCCATCGTAGGCTTCTCCATTGAGCCGAATGCCAAGTACCGATTTGAAGCACAGCGGCATCGTATTGTTCTCCTTGGCGCTTCACTTCGATAGAGCCCGCTATTGGATGTTTTCTTAATGTTCCACAATCGGTTTGATTGATTGCATTGCCTGGACGCTTTGTCCGAACCTTGTCAATAATGTTTTGATCTGATCGGCTTGGCCGAATAGTTAGACACCAGTCAACCATCCTGCTAGGTACGTCTTTTGGCTTGTACTCTCGAAGAAGAGCAGCATTAGTGCTGCAGAATAGTCAATTTAGATCAGTCTAGCAGGAAAAAAAAAAATAACAGATAAAGTTAAGATGCTCACCAATATTCCAAAGAGAGGCAGGAGCCTTGGTTGGTATTATTGTCTAATAGCCATGAGAATATTTCTCCGTGAACTATATTCCAAGATGACTCTCCTTTACCCTCGAGTTCACAGTCAACCGCGCTCCGCAAAATGCGATTGAGGAAATTAACGCTAGGCCACCGCTGACCAGTATTTAAACAATCGCTGAAGAAGAACCTTGGTAGTTCAAACGCCGCAAACTATAATATATGAGTACACATAAAGAACGATATTGGATTCTGCACGCACCTCATCTAGAAGGCTTAATGGGAGAATGCCGTCCCCAAGATATGTCTTTCGTAATTTGCAGCAGAGTAATTGAAGCGATAGAGGTTGGGGATCGAATGCGAAGCTAGATTGGCGAAATCCAGTAGCCTGCAACTCAGCATGGATGATCTGCTTTGAGGGAGATAAAGTACGTGATATCTTGGAAACTTTAGATGAGGATGTAGATGCAATGCTAATATTATCATAATCATCTGTCACCGCGGATCGATTTGGCCGAGGAATTAGGTCGAGAAATGGCTGTCCGTTAGTAGTCTCTTCCCGCGGGCGCTTTCCCGCTAAGCTAGACATGGGCGCAGGATAAGAAGAAGATTTAGAAAAAGAAGGGCTTGGCAAGTATTCTCTATGCGTTTGAAGGGCTTTGTCCTTATTATTTGTGTTCAGTTTATTATTAATCCGCCTTCGTTTCGCTGGCGGAGAACTGATGTTGTCGCAATTAATAGGTTTCTCTTCGCGGACGTTGACGTATTCGCTAGCAGATGAACGCCATTCTAGAATTCTAGATAAGACATTACTGTCCATATTGCGAGTGCTTAGGTGTAAACATTTCGTTTAAGAGCGTTCGACATTAAGCTAGAATAAGGGTGTAGGAGACAGAAATGTGACAGTGATTAACAAATAACAGATTGCAGTAAGGCAAGGGCGTCACATGACAGGGTTCCACTACTCTCTCCCGTTTAAACGGAAGGCTTAAATTAGGTTGTAACCTACTCTGGTATTTAAAATAAATAACTAAATATAGTTTTCTTAAAATATTATTTTAAGAAAATTAGTTTTTATAACTCATTACTTTTAAGATGTATATAATTTACATAATACTATAGTAATATAGAATACTAAGCGGGTTGCCTAAGGAACTTTAATAATATTAATAACTATAAAGAAGAAAGGAAGGACCCTTATCCCCTTAATATATTGTGTTAGGGCAAATTAGTTAGGAGACTGATGTGGCTGTAGCGTGGGATGCGGTTGCAAATAGGTAGGGGTAGGCCTAACTATTTAAGTAAGAGGAAAAGTATAAGTAAAGAGTGTTTTTTATAGCTTTTCTTTATATTTTATAGTGTATTTTTATGCTTATTTAAAATATTAAAATATTAAAATAAAATCTTTATTATATTTCTTTTTTTTTATATACCTTACTATTATATAGGCTTTTAAATTAAAAACGCTTACTATTATTATAAAGTAAATATAATATTATTTAATTTAAAAGAAATCTATAAATTAAGACTAAAATTAAGTATATTACTTTATTAATTATTATTATAAAAGAGGTAAGAGAGCTATAGTATTTTTAAGGGAGGCTCTCTATTATATTCAAAGGCAAAAGAGAGTTATATAAGAAGATAAGAGTCTTAGTTATTATTTTTAGCTAAATAAACTATTTAATTATATAATAATTCTACTTTTAAGATTATTTCCAATACCCTTTATATATTTAACTTTATAAATTCTAAGATTTATTACTAATAGTATAGCAGCTTTTATAGATTATAGAGTTAAGTGTATTAAAGGGTTGTGTGGGTTTTAGGGTCAACACAATATATAGAATATCGTAAGTAAGTTATTAATATATATTACTTATAGAATATAAAATATAAAAAGTTATAGTTAGTGTATTAACTCTAATAATTATATAGCTTAATAATTAATCGGTTCTTTTTTATTTAAAATATATAAAATAAAGAAAATAAAATAGTAAAAATTATATAATTAAGATTATAAGGTATTAATGTTTTTATAGATACTATTCTTTAAATACTTAATAATTATATAGTATTTTAATTAAAACTATTTATTGTTTCTAAAAACTAATATTATAAATTATATATATAAAGGAAAACCTTTAATTTAAAAAAAACTAAGTATAGTATTTAATTAGTTATTATTATAGTTAAAACTTAAGAGTTTTAATAATATTAAGAATATATTTTATTATAATTTAAATAAATAAGAAAATATATTAAAAGATAAATATATGTGATAGATTTAAGCTTTAGGCTTAGATTCTAAGCGCTCTCTCTATAGGCCCTTTATAGGCCTATAGGGCTTACTTAGAGTCGCCTTTACACACTTATATTATATATAAGCTAGATATATAGCGGAGGGAAGAAGGGCTTTCTCCTTCTCCCCTAAGGATATTAATAATACTATTATTACTAAAAAGCAGCAGCCTTCTAGGCTATTAGTTAAAATTATAGCTAAGGTTATAAATAAGAGTATATAGGGTATTAAGGTTATTATAGGCCTTCTTAGCTTAGGCCTAAAGCAACACTAGGGTTGTTACATAGAGTAAACCGGTCGCGGCTTCGCCAGGGTTAGGGTTAGGGTTAGGGTTAGGGTTAGGGTTAGGGTTAGGGTTAGGGTTAGGGTTAGGGTTAGGGTTAGGGTTAGGGTTAGGGTTA
>SRPV01001169.1:0-10175 GCA_018360135.1 Claviceps sorghi | reverse complement strand
TTCATTCTTTTCACGACAAGAAAAATGGGCCCAACACAAACCCTTGATAGAAAATAAAAATAGAGTGCATGAGCGAGGCGAATAAATAACAGATGCATCGCGCAAGGCCATTTTTCTGCATATATTGTTTGACCGTTATCCTCAGCGGCGGAACTTGCTACTCTTGATGAGATGCGCTGGCAGCGCAATGGTAGCCAGCCCAGGGCCGGGCAATGGGAAACGACTGCAGAGTCAAGGGTCCAATCTGCATCAGTTGTACTACGGCAGGTCTAGGTACCTAGCTTACGGCGCCTGCCGAAGCCTCCCGCTTCAACCAATCAAAGAGGCCGCTAGTCTCAAAGGAGACGACACTAGCCTGATGACGCGAGATGACAATAACCGCAATATGTGGATCAACTAGAGTTACAGTGGTTCGTAAGTCATCCTCAATTTGCACACCAAATCGTATGGCAAATTGCATGGAATTACCTGAGCCCACTGTACCAGCGGAGGCGCACTGGAGCAAGATGACGCCGTCATTCGTCGCACGACAAGGCACTGCCGGCCATGATTAATGGTGTCCTGACGTAGGCTATGCCTCCATGGAGAGGTCGCCGCTGGCGCTGCATTTCGTGCAGCATGAGAACGTGTCAATACTCTATAATATTATCTATCTGACGCCTACTCAACAAGCGTAATTGGTTTAGTGGTAAAATTCTCCGTTGCCATCCGCAATATCGGGGAGCCCTGGGTTCGATTCCCAGATTACGCAATGCAAAAGTTCTTATTTTGTGAATAACTTGCTCACGTCGTTTCGAACACGTCCCCTTTTTGCAGCGTCGTCCCGTTTTTTTTTCTAAAGTTTGGCCAGCTTGAGCATGTCCTATCCCATTCGGCCTGCCATGTGGTGCCGTGGTACGGTCGGCAAACCCATAAATGTGTTACGTTGACTTTATTTTTGATCTAGTTGAGTCCGTCTGACGAGTAAAGTTACACATGTCAAGGAGCTGCGTATGACAAACAATTCGGGCCGCAAAGGAAAAGGTGCTGTATTGATAGCCATGACGGGCAAGAACTAGACATGTGTTTATTTGTTGCGAAGTGGATGACTAGGATGCGAAGAATGGACTTGTACTTTGTAAATCACGCGTGTTGCTCTTTCTCATGGCGGCGAGGCAGGCAGTCTTGTTGATACGATGCAGAAAAATCATGCTTCCAATCCGACCATGATTTCCATCTCGAATCTTGGATAAAGCCCCTCCCGACCCACGAAAGTCCACCTCCGCAAAAGCACAGCCTACCACCATCACCGCGGTTCTCCCGCACCCGCGTCAACTCCATCGGGCCATTCCTGTCCCCGCGGACCAAGCTCGGCACCACACGTCAAGCCACGACCCGGCCGCTCATACTCGACCGCAGCCGACTCCCCCATCCTCGCCCTCGGATACTCCCTCGCCAGCCTCTCGTCCCTCTCAAGCCTCCGGTCGTCATAGTCCCGGCGCATGCGTGCCGGCAAAAGCGAGTACACGGCCTGTCCGCGCGGATCCCGCCCCCCGCAGACCGTGTCTGTCCAGAAAGCCCGGCTTCACGGGCCGAGACGCCGGCGTGCTCTGCCAGACCGGGCTCTGCACCTGCTGCTGCGCGGCGGCCACCCGCGCGGCTTCCGGCGCATGGCGTCCCAGCGCCGCCTCCGGAAACTGGGCATACCGCCCCGTCCTGGTAGTGCGATTGCAGGTAGCAAAGTTGTTGGCGGACCTGCGCCGCGTGCTGGGCTTCTTGCTGTGGCATGTGCTGGAGAGCCTGCGTCTGTGTGGTCGATCTCGCCGTGTGCTTGGTCGTGTGTCTGCCCATTTAGTTTCTCCCTCGCCCCAATCTAAAAAGTACGAACCGGACCCGGCCCTCAAGAACAGACTGGTTGGGGTCGAGATGGCACTCTGGAAGTCTGGGAGTTCCCCTTGATTGTCGGGACCCGTCACATCTTTTCGAGCCGAAGCATGCTTTATGGCGTTGGTTTCCTCTGCGCAACATCGCACCTTAAACCCTCAAGCACGACCACGTCAGCCCAAAGGCACCAAGTAGCTCCTTCGCCTCGGCCAGACATCATACAACAATGGCATCAAAGTCCAAGGTGCTCGTCTGCATGGCGGCGTAATGCTATTGTATTCAATGGCAGTCCTGATTTCTGCCCAGATGCCTCGTACACACCCTAATTCAATGTGGACGCAAACTCCATGCTTGCCAACCACGCCAGTTGAAACACCCCCACTACACCTCCCGCCCAGATAAAAAGAATAGAAAAAAGAAAAAAATAGAAAACATATTAAAAAAGGGCATAAACAGCCCGGCTACTCATTTACAACATGAATCTCATACCCAATCAGCGCCTCTGTGCTACTCCCCTCCCAGCCCCGCGTACCCGCCGCGCTCAACATAAACCTACTGGTTGGATCAATGTACAAACAGGATATGACGCCTGCCCGCGGCGGTCCAGGAATGATGAGGAAAGGGACGGTAGAGTGCTTAAATGCGCGAGTGTCGCGGAGGTCGTACAGTCGGAGAATATCGTGGGATGCGCTGCATAGCTTGGTCAGGAGCGAGGAAAAGGACAACAGCCGGCTTTGGTCTAGAGAGAGAGAGAGAGAGAGAGAGAAGAAAAATCAAAAGAAAAGACAACAAGACATACCATACAAGATGCCGTCCATTCGGCATGCTCCTCACAGCGCTCACTGCACCGCTGCCCGTGGGAAATCGGAGAGCCCTTTCGGGCTCCCACCCTCTCCTTGCCTTTCGAATATCGTACTCCTCCACGGTGCCGTTCCTTCTCCCCGCATAAATCATGTTGCCGTCAGGACTCCAGCACGCGCTCATGCACCATGGCGGGACGCCTTGCCGGGTGCCGATTCTAGCGACAGCATTTGGAACGCGCCTATCCCATATTCGAATAGTGCCGTCAATCGCCGACGACAGAAAAGTACTAGTGGACATTTGAGATTGATCGACGTGTTGGGACGGGGTTTTGGCCACTGTAATCCCCGGCGACGCCGGCGATGGCGACCGTCTCAAGGCATTCTTGTCTTCAACTAGCTGGGCCATTATCTTCTCGTCGTCATCCCTCGAAGGGTCGTCGTCTAGAAGCTGTGCTGTTTCCGCCTCGGGTGTCGTTTTCGCGTCTGCTTCTGCCTCTGCCTCTGCCTCTGCCTCTGCTTCTCCCTCTGCCTCTGCTTCTCCCTCTGCCTCTGCCTCTGCCTCTGCCTCTGCCTCTGCCTCTGCCTCTGCCTCTGCCTCCGCCTCTGCCTCTGCCTCTGCGTCTGCGTCTACCTCTGCGTCTACCTCTACCTCCACTTCTGCCTCCACTTCTGCCTCTGCTTCTGCTCCTGCTTCAGCTTCAGCTTCAGCTCCTGCTTCAGCTTCAGCTTCAGCTCCTGCTTCAGCTCCTGCTTCTGCTCCTGCTTCTGCTTGTGGCGCGTCTGCGCTGTCTGACAAAGGCGCTTCACTCGTCTCGGTCACCAGCTTACTGTCAAAGGACATGGCATCTTGCGATGAATGTTGCGTCTGCAAGTGCATTGACTGGGAAGATGACACTTGCGCGTCCTCGGCATTTTCTTTGACTCCTATATCCGCCATGGCGAAGTCGGCAGAATGATCCATCCCGCCTTCATGGACCGGCATCATATCCAAGCCGGCGCCGTACCCGTCGTCATCGTTGCCGAATGGCTGCTCGCCGGTTGTCTCTCCAAACAGGCTCCCAGCATCGCTACCGCCAAAGAGACTTTCATGAGTTGGCGACGCGCCGCCCTGTCGCTCCAACGCAACGAAGCTGTCGCCTTCCACTGCATTTACCACGCCAGACTCGTCGTTGGGAATGCCGTTGGACAAGGAAGCACCATTGTTTGTCGAAATAGTGGTCGACAGAATTGGTTCGTCGGCCTCGGGAGGGACGGGATCGCCACAAGCCGGTCGCAGCTCGATTGAGGATATCTGACCGCCTGATCCATCAAAGCTACGTATTGTGTAGCCAGTGTTCAAGTCCCAGTCATAGAGATTCTTGTCCCAGCCGCCGCTCAGCACGCTCTTCTCATCCGGCGCGAGCATAAGCGAGCTGACGGCGTTTTTGTGCTGCCGCAGGCACGCAATTTTCTTTCCTTCGTCGTGCCGAACACTCTGCAAATTGATGCCACCCGACTCTAGCCCAGACAGCAGCCACAGCGCTTCGGAGTGGACTGCCAAAGAATATACGGGTGATAGATTGTGGTCTTGGTCGCCGCGGCCCGGCGCCGATGGCTCTTCGTTTTCCCAGTAGGACATTAAAATGCCAGCCTTGGTGACGCTGTCCACAAAGGGGTGTTTCTGAGCAACGGTGAGTGGCAGCTTGCCATTGATGGTTCCCGGACCGTCATATTTGCGAATATAGCCATCCGATCCTCCCGTAATCCAGTATCGGAGATCCGGCGTGATGGCCAAGGCGTTAATGCTCGTCGACTGGGGGGCCGCCATTGTAGGCACGATATCGTAAAGTCGCGCTGTGATGGCTTCGGGGCGGATCGAGGGTCGGAGATACGGCTTGTATATGGCAGTTACAGGAGTGTTGGACTTGCTGGACTTGCCGTCGGACCTCAGCCCTGGCTCGTTCGCGATGATGGTCTGGGACTCGTCCCCGCCATCTTCGCCATCGTTGCCGTCGCCATCATCGTCGTTGTTGTCATCATCCTCTTCGTTATGGTCATCGTCCTGCTCCGCGTCGTTCTCCCCGTCGTCGCCATCATCCATGACCTCATCTGGCTCGTTCTGTCGGTCTGACTCCGGCGAGCTTGCCGAGAAACGATCTTCATCATCCATGACAGCAGCTTCGGTGCCTGATAGATGCTCAGCACCGAGCAATAAGGATCAGAAGCTTTCTTAGAAAAAAAAAAGAAACCTGCAGATGTTTCAATGGGCAAGAGCGAACGGCTCCGAGGTCATGCAAACCATGGTTCGCAATGGGCAGGCGTGACCGCTTCGAGCGGAGTGGCAGCTGCTGACTTCGCTGCGACGCTGCGGAATAGGGTCGTGCGCGCGGCGCACTCGTACCGACGGGCTCGTGCGATGAGATGGCAATCGAGTGAATATATCCAACGTTAACCGTGATTCGGTCGAGACAAGATGGCGCGGACGGTCGGAGGGCGTGACTCCAAGTGCAAAATAGTCCACGTCGATCAGCCGGCCCGAGATGGCGCGTAGAAGCAGGTAATTAGCGCTGCTCACCCATGCATCCCGTACGCGCGGGTACGTACATACATACATACATACTGTACAACGTAACCATGCCGCGACGGATTTTCGAGCCCAGGAGCAAGACACGAGTACCTTCACACACCATATGTACGTACCAAGTGACTCTAATTAATGGAAGTACGCGTGTATTTTATATGTGAATATTTCTTTGTTTCCTATAGTCCTCTTCCTTGTATAAATGAACTGCACCCTTCACTTTCCAATCCATCGAAGGTATAGTCAAGGTGTTTCAATCTTTTTTTTTCCCCGGCAGGAGACCTTCACGCCTCTTGATTGCCTTTTCTAGCCTAGTGGCCTAGTCTCTCCACCTGCTTCCCTTGCGGAGCACCAGGTACGACAAAGGCAGCACAAATTCCACGTAGCTCCACGATCTCCGAGAGCGAACACCAGGCAGCAAAACACGTGCCACCCAACAAGCACCAAACAATGCTTAGAGGACCACATCATTCAATCGAGCAGGTCGATAAGCGTCTGACCGGACATTGACGCACCAGCAGCGTTGTTTACATCTTCATCGTCCGAAAACTGGATCAAATCCTCGTCATCGTTTTCGGCTTCTAAGGCCATGACAGGTGTGTCTAGAGATAGGCTGCGCATATCCGACCGTTGTAGTGATAGTGGGATTGTCGCCACATCAGTCAGACAGATGAGGTCGGCGTCAGATTCCGCTGGAGATGTCTCCGAAGTTTTCGCCGTCAGCGAGAGAGGACTGTCTAGCTGCGACGGCAGTGTTGTTTCTATGTGCCCCCTAGTTGCCATTGTCGTGATTGTCACCGTGTCCATTTCGGCTTTATTCTTGGAAGGAGAAGCACCACAAGAGCTTCGATCTGAGGATTCTCCAATAGGAGAATTATCAGCATGACTCTGGCCGTCCTGTGACCCAGCCGCCGTGGATCGGCTCTTCCGCAAAATTGGTATCCAATCATCAAGCTGACCGACGCGCATTTCTTCGCCGTCCACACAGAGGGGCATGGTTCGACCGCTATTCGTCCGCATCTTATGTATTACATTCGACCAGGTCTGACGGCTCTTCGGACTGCGGAGCAAAACATTTCTGTGGCCAAATAGATACAAACCGAGCCTTGCTCGGCTCAACGCGACAATGGTTCGATTGTCCGAGGCCAGAAACCCAGGTACTCCATTGGGGCCTCGCACAAGGGATAGTAGTATAAAGTCGTTTTCCTCTCCCTGAAACCCGTCTACTGTTCTGACGGACCACTCCGCGGCATCGGCACGACTTGCGAGACACGCGTTCCTCGCAAGCTCGCCCTTGATGAGCCTTACCTGGCCGTTGTAGAATGTCAGCATCGTAATGCGCCTGGGATGAATATTTTGTATCTCCACGAGATACTGCACGAAAAGTACCATCATCTTGGCTTCCATAAGATTCTCGATCGAGGTGCAGTCGGAGCCTATTCTAGATCGCGATTCCTGCCAATCGTGCTGGAACCACCACAGCGGCTGGAGGACACCTGGCACAACTGTACAAAGCTTCGAAATACTTGGCGAGTCGATCACGTTGGGGTAGAACAGCTGCACGATGTTTCGCAAATGTGGTATCATGCGTCTCTGTTCCAACAACGTCTGGTGTGAAATTCCAATCTTGATCAAGCGCTCAAACATGGAAATATTGATACGAAACGGATCCCTGGATAGCTCATGTAAGTTGGCGTGAGGCTGTAACTGCTGATGGTCGCCCAGGAGAATAAGGTGCTCCAAAGTCGGAAAACATAGGCATGCTGCTATGGTGTCGGCTTCGCGAATTTCGGCGGCTTCTTCCATCAGCAGGACCCGTGGTCGAAGTTGAACAAGGATACTTCGATACTTCAACAGTCCCGTTGCTGTGCACGCGATAACCTTGAATCCACCTTCCTGTATGAACTGGGCCCGGTTCCTCCCCTGGACTTCTTTCATGGTCTTGCAGATCTCGGTGTATGATTTTAGAAGCTCGACAACGCCCGAGCGCGGATTTTGAATATCGTGAAGCTTGCTCAGCAAGTACCGATAGACATTCGGCCTCTGATCTGGCCTTATATCGTATAAGTTTGTGGACTTTTCGAGCAGGTATTTTGCATAGTCCTCGTTGAGCAATGCCGCCGGAGAATCTGGCAACGGCACGAACCAGATATTTGCGCCGCGCTGTCTCCGATCTCCAGCGCGAACTGCTTGCATTTTCTCTCGCTGACTCGCGGGAGGAAGGTAAGCATCGCCAAGCCATGTCAAAATAGGGTTGTTGACCACTTCCGTTTCTTCTGGTGTTTCTGCTGACTCCCATTCGTCGTCGTTCACGAGTGATTCATACTGCGCGGCGTTAAGAAGACCAAGATTCTTGAGGGTCACAGCGTCCACCACCTCAATCATCTGATCGCCGGCATTTTCAAGAGACTTGATAATGTCCTTGAGTTTTGCTTTCAACTGTTTGACTGGCTGCCCTCGAAAGTTCTTTGACATGTGCATACGCTCGGCCAAGGAGAAAGCTTTCATGTCATCGCTACCACGTCCACCAAGTCTAATCACGGTGTCGGACCCTCTTTCTTCGATATACTTCTTCATAAGCTGATCTACTGCATGATTTGTTTGTGCCACAACCACGACTGGGCTGTTTTTTAGGTCTTGAGACGACTTGAAAGTGTCAATGAGACTCTGAAGAATGACGTTGGATGTAAAGGTTTTGCCTGTGCCGGGGGGGCCTTGGATGAGTGCGACTTTTTCTGTCGTTGCTTTTTTGAAAGCAAGAAGCTGGGAATTGTCGAGGGTTTTGACTCCACGAGGTGACAACGGCTCTCCTGATTCGATTTGTCGGAGATATTCAGGGGCCGGCACTGAGTCAGGCTTGGGTTCAAACAAATACGGACTCAACAGACATCTTGAGATCCCCCAGCCCCCTTCAATCAGCATCAAACTTGCCAAGGATTCATAGTCAAGAGTAAAAGCATACCCATATCGCGACGAGGTCTGTAGCCCGACCATCGTATGCCTCAACGACTCGAAATAGCCGGCCGTTGGCTCAAGCATAAGTAACTCAAGGGCAAGATCTGTGACCATATCGTCCTGCTTTGCCTAGAAGACATCGATATAAGGCACTTCCATCTGCAAACCTTCATTCTCGGCCACGACTGCCACAGAGCAAGTGCTTTTGAAGCCATCACTCGATAGTGCGAGTAGGGTGCCTGGTATCAAGTACTCGATTTCGTCGATCTCGCCAGCCTCGTCGGCTTCATCGTCCTTCGATGGCTGCTGGGGAAGTTGGCCGATACAAAGGCGTTGGGTTGCTCCATCGTTGCTGAGGGCATGGCCAGACACATGAACCTGAACGCACGATCAGCAACAGTACAGGCCGCGACGATGTTGAGACTGGCCTGTCACATATGTACGTATGTACATACCTTTGTATATATGTTGACCGAATCTAGCTCTACGTCTGTTTCCTCCGTTGATACCTGCTGGCGATACACTTGGATGGCACGACGCAGAGGTTCTGTCGCTTCGTACCGGTGAAGGCGGTACTGAGTTTCCAGGTACTGGTCTTTGAGCTGGTGCCGTTCCTCAAACTCATTCAGCGGCAGTTTTGGAGAATGCTGGGCCGTCAGCTCCTCTGCGAGGGGTATCTCACGCAGGTCAAGCCAGTTACCAAAAGACGACGACTCGTGGCCGTTGAAGAAGTAGGCAAAGGCAGACATGACGCGAGGATTGAATCCCACATGTGGCCTGCAACATGATGCATGAACAAAAACCGTCAGGTGTGCTGTTTTTTTCCCTCTCCTTTTTTTCCGGCGGTTGGCAGTCCGTTTGTGCTGGGAGACCTATGAATCGACCTTGTCAGTTGGTGGCAGTTGGCACTGGGCAACTATCGACTACATTGAGCAGTGCTGGGCAGCTGGCAACATTCAAGGCATGGCAGGACCAGAAAAAAATGCCAGGCCGATTCCCCGCAATCAAAGCCACCCCAACAAAGACACCTAGTTGACATCATTTTTTCACACTCCTTGAACGGTCTCTAAAGCATCGATCCCACAAGTCAGTTTTCATGCCGCAACACGTTCCCAGGTAGTCTCAGACAGGCAGGCCGACGTTCAAACACCAAGTATTCCCCTTGTCGTGGGCAAGTTACATCCTGGTTCGTCCACAGCACCAAGCAGGAGTGGAGTTTGTTTCAAAAAACCCTCCCCGTGGGCCCTGAGGACTTATCATGAGAAATGCTTCTTGGAGGATCCCGCACGATGCGAAGAACCACAGAGGTTAAACGAATGTGGCTGTGCATTTATCGCATCTGCATGCAATGAACGCTTTGTACACTCCGCTTAGCATCTTGCTCTCAGTGGCAAACTGGCAGTATCCGACAGTATCCTTGAGGCAATGGCGGCGATCGATGCTGCTAGGGTCTGCGACTACGCACTTCATTTGATCTCCGACTTCGTCCTCTCCTATATCACGCCGTAGGATAAATGATGAGTCGTAACCTTGCGGCTGTCCTTTCTACTCTTATCGACGCAGCAATATTCTCCCCAGGAAACAAAGTTCAACTATATTCTACAAAAGTGTACATAGTACTAGAAGTATACCTGCTATAGTATGCTTAGCGCGAATATGAACATAAATGCCTCGTAAAGAATATACTCCCCTTTATACATAGCCCTTGATTTAGTATCACACTAGGTTATCCCCCATTATTGCCCAAATTGACGATAAATGAGTCCATCTGATACGCGCCCCAGATGGAAAAGAAAAGAAAAGAAAAGAAAAGAAAGAACGCTGCTCGCGGAGAAAAGGGGACAGCGAAATGTGAAGAAGATTGGAAGGGCTTCAATTTTGTGATCCTTGATCGCCTTCGTGGTTTTTTTTTTTTTTTTTTTTTTTTTTTTTTTTTTGTTTGTTTCCTCAAGACGATCTTGCGACCACCGTGATAATCGGAAATAGAGCCGTCG